>JABUQX010110393.1:0-35000 GCA_015478945.1 Trachelipus rathkii | reverse complement strand
CTTTATTAATGTGAAAAACTTTGTTACGTTAGGTTACATATATCGCTGATCAGTGTATAAAAAGAATGTTTTATGTTAGTTTTATCCAAAATGATACTCGAAATGTGACTTGGATCAATAGATCACAACAGGACTGGAGGGTGGTTGGATGGTGGTTTGATTTAGTGATTTACTGCTTTAGGGTATGTAAAAACGTAAATTTGTAATGACCTTAATCAATAGATCAACAGGATGTTCAGGGGAGGGAGGTTGAATAGTGGTTGATTTAGTGATTTACGCTTTAGGGTATGTAAAAACGTAAATTTGTAAGTTATAAACATAAAAAGTATAAAAAATTTTATTTATTTATTTATTTATTTATTTATTTATTGATTTATTTTTTTTTTGGATGGTTCTGAAAACCATTATTTTCGAAATCGTACAGACTCGATAAGCCTATATATAACACCAATATGAATCCATTACACAAGAATTTAATAACTCGTCACCTGCCATACCGGCTTCCAGCAACCTGTGCCACTATCAACTCTGAATTCTTCCTCCTTCCTTTCTCCTTCCTCCTTTCCTCCTCCTTCCTTCCTCCTCCTTTCTTCTTCTTCCTTCCTCTTCTTCTTTTCTTCTTCTTCTGTTTTGCATTTCCATGCATTTCCTTCTTCTTTTTCAACTGGGGATCCCCCCTCACGGTACTCTTAGGGGTCTCTGGACTCGAGTCCGGAATCCAGTCCATTCTCCGATTCCTTCTTGCTTGCTTACTTCTGTTTTGGATTTCATGCCTTCTTCTTTTCTTTTCAGGAAGGGACCCCTCCTCTCCGGTGGGGTCGCCTGAGCTCCTAGAACCGTTACCCTCCGTCCGACATCCGACTCTCGTCCTCCAGCTTTCTCTCATGTAGTTTCATGTCTCTTTTTATACGTAAACCTCAAATTTTATTAAGATTTGTGTAAATTTTTGGCCGAGGGTGCAGCGATCTACACGCACACACATTTATGAATGGTGGTGGATCTGCGAGTGAAACTGTAGAATACATCAGTCTCGTATCTTATGAATTACAGTCGAAGTCCAGTATAGGCAGCGCCAATCCTCAAGTTGTACCTATTTCTACTAATACTAACGTAAGTAATAAGTCCCTTACATGGAGACACTATTCGTTAGCGAACGCATTTCACAAGTGAAACTTTGGATAAGCCAAGCCAGAACAGTAAACATAAGCTGGCGACCACCCACACATTGAAGTGGTGCGGCGGACTTGGATTACTAACTAGGAATGAGACTCCAGGTATTCTACTGTGCATCAGCTACACGCTGATCTCAGAGATATAGGGTGGGAAGAGATCCTTAAAGGCCCCACAATCTAATGTCATCATGTGGAAACGCTCACAACAAAACTACATTGAAGTTATGTGTACTTATCATATGTTAAAATGTTCTGTCAAGGCGTCAGTAAATAAAGGTTACGACAAATAAATCACACCTCTCGGAGTGGAGCAGATCACCCGCTACATCTTATAGTTAAAAGCATCCTATACAGACTATGTAGCCTGGAGATCTGAATATTTCTGTCTAGATAGAACGCCTATGTATATACGAATATAAATTCACAAGTTTCAGACCTAACACTTACTACTATCGCGTGCACAATATCGTAAACAGTGGAGACTATGAGGTCCGGTTAGCCACCTATATACATACAGACCCAAGACAAATCTGGAATGAGGTTAAATTAATGAATAAATTATTTCCTTTCGATTACATTTTTCATTGTAAAATGTCAACCAGAGCACGTAGAAAATCGACGATTTAAATTTCGATTTAGGGGTAATCTCTCTACGATAAATCATGGAACTCTCAAAAATATGGAAGTGCGTGACAGCATCATATAAACCTGTCTAGAGAATACGAGAAAAGACAGCGCTCAACACAAACAATGTTTTGTGAAGTGTGTGACGTTTAATCACAAAGGTATAAGAAATCTCTGATGACATAGCCAGATCTCGGAACAGCAGTAGTGAGTGCGAGTACATTCCAAACGCTTAAAGATCTTCATCGAGCCTGTGTGAAGACCTAACCTTACATCTCAACCATTTGAAGAAGACAAAATTAATGTCGAAAATAGTTCTTATGCGAACATTTGACAACATTTTCATATGACCTTTAAAGTCGTGTGCAGTAAGTCCCTACGCACCTATACAGGACAGATAATATATAATGACGTTGAGGGATTGAAATGGAAACAAAAGAATAATGTCAAATAGGAAATAAGTATAGGACAATGAGCTAAACCAAGTAAGATATATCTAGGTACCAAGATAGCTAGATCAGTGTGAGTATATATTACTAGGGTGAGATATTAGTAGTGAGTTATATATATGTGAGTATATACTATGAATATAGATGATATCATAATATCTCATAAAGCTCGTAGAATCCACAGTCCGAGCTCTGTCGCCACTATCCAGCGGATGATTGACAGACAAAACATGAATCCTAATGTACATCTGCAGCATCAACAGCCACCTAAGTTATAATGCCTATATAATATATTATACCGTGACTACCCATGAACCACAGTGTTAATCAAATACAACTTATACTTGAATTGTCTATACAACATTATTATATAATGTTGAAATTATTATATTTTATTAGGGCCATAGTTACTGGTGATAAAATATAATAATATCCTATATATTTAATACATAAGTAATCATTTAGTATCTAACCCAATCCTTTTATTTTAGCATATATAAAGTTGGTATACAAATCATCACCCAAGAATAATAATAATATAAATAGATTATTACTACCATTTCACCCTCTATTGTTTGCGTCCACTATATCCATATTAAATTAACCATATATATATTATTTATAATATATATATATATATTAATCTATTTAGTAATAATAATCATAAATACTCATTAAACAGATCTTTTCTTTATTTAAGGAGAAACACTGAACATTATAAATATATATTTATAAGGTAGTAGTTTGATTGTGTTTATTAATTTAGTTTAGTTAGGCTAGCTTATTTTTTTTGATTTAATTTGTTTAGCTTCTAATTCATAATTCTTTATTATTAAATTTCTAAGACTAATAAATAAAAAATAAAGGCTATAGCAAATATTTTCTGAAATAATACCACTAAGAATATAATAATAATATCCAAATCAAAATTTCAAATACATAAATTATATATAAAAAAATATAACTATATAAATTTTAATATGATATAAATAAAAATATAATAAAATAAACTATAAATGATATAATAGAAAAAATAATTAAACAATAAAAAAAGAATAATAGAATAAAATAATAATAATAATAATACAATATATCAACTAATAGTATGAATTAGAGAATTAAATAATAAGTAGTTCCAATATAAAAAAGTACTCAAATAATATATACGACAACAACTATGATGGGTAAATAATTTAAAATAACAAATAAAAACCATAAATATTAAGTGTATAAAAGTTATGCAATAAAAAATTTCTTTATTAAATTTATTAATGTTATAGTTTTTATCTAATGTTATTCAAAATTAATATATAGATCCAAGCTGCAGTATGTAAATGGGTGCGTGATCATCTTCTCGAATTACATAAGAAAGGAAATTACATCATTACCTTGATACTGTGGCACACGCTCCTGAACTGCCGACAATGTCTCAGAGGTACTGTCGAGTCATTGTTTCAGCATCAGATACTTGTAGCCTCGTTTGGGAAGAACCAAATTGCTTTCGAAAACATCTCCACACTGAACCATCTGGCGAGAAGATCGATTTTACCGTGTAGATAGAATGAAACTATTCACAGACTCCGCAACTACGAACTCCGCATTAGAAATATCTGTCGACCGTGAACTTGCTCTTTTCCATAAAAGTGAAAACAATAGGTTATTTGCTATCTTGATCTATGCCTATCAGAGCATAACGAGCCTATAGAAAAAAACAAAAAACTACTTGACATGATCCCAATATAATAAGATTTAAAGACATAATTTGCCAACCCTTACTATAATTATAATAAAGTCCACCATATAGCAACTGTATTAAATATTACAAATCGGATTATTATAACTTGACAAATTTTTAAGGTGTTATTCATCTTACCGTACCAGACACACGGAGTAAATCTCTGTGAGCAAATATACAAAATGACCTTCCAAACGTATTAGTCTTACTTATTAAATACTAATAAATGACAATAACATACAGTATAAATTCATGAAATATATATATACATACCTACTATCTATATAAATAATTAAATTACATTAAGAATTTAAAAATTATATACACAAAAGAAAGAATATATATATATGAAATAAAAAAAGTATAATAGCAAAATCATTTAATAATATAATTATTAATAGTTAAGTTAATACCACTCAACACTATGTTTGATAAATAGGGGTTCATTGACGCACTTGTCTCTCTCTATAATGAAAATATCTTCTGTACATCGTGGATATCGTTCATGTATGTTTCACTCTATATCTTTCTAGATAATATATATTTGTATTTCGTTTTACATATATTTCTTTAATCTATGAGTATCATTTTCAACCTTCATAGTAATTGTTATTATAGATTATTTGTGACTTTTTCTACTTGGCATCATCTTTCTACTATGTTCCTTAATCTTTTCAATAACAATCAATCTGAATTAATATTTTATTATTTATTGAGTAGAGAGAATACAAAAAAGGGAGTATTAATATAACCTAATTTCAATATAATACCAAAGAAAGTAGAGATCCTCAGCACATTTTAATAACTTAAACTGCATCTGATAAACAAGAGGCAATGTGAACCACTTTCTGCAAAGATTCTCAGGTGTAAAAGACTCATATTGGTTAGAAATGCAGCTATGCTCGGAATAAGGGTTTTGAAAAGCTGTGCTCAACTATAATGCTGCTAGGCTTATTCAAGGACAGCCCTGATAAAATTATATAATAGCATCCAAGAGTAGAAGATTTTCTTTATTGCTATTTCTAATTGTAATTTCTTTCCTGATAAACTTGACTATACTGGTATGTCTACTCGAACTATAAGGGACGCAAAAAATTTTGAATACAAATTAATGGATTTTCAATTTGTCTTTATGGAACTGCCTAAATTTCCAGAAACTAAAGAAGAGCAACTGGAAAACATCGTAGAGCATTAGTGCTTCTTTTTTAAATATGATGGACACTACATATGAAGAATTAAGAAAAATTGGTGAGAAAGCACCAATTATAAAGCAAACTTATGATGAATTAGATAGGTTTAGTTGGAATGAAAAAGATCTTGTTGCTTATGAAGAAAGAATTATGGATCTTCGCAAATTTGAAGCTATTATAGAACAAATGCTTGATAATACTAGAGATGAAAGCAGAAATCAAGGAATCCAAATCGATACTCAACAAGGCAAAATTGAAGTAGCAAAGAAATCACTTAAGGCTGGGATATCTATAGATGTTATAGCTAGCTGATGAAATTGAAAAGTTACAAGAATATCTTTTTAAGTAGTTGTAGGAAGTTGCCTTTAGTTGGCCTTCTAATTCGTTTACAATTATTCCATGTTACATGAAGCTTAACATTTTATACAAAGATTTTTGGGCCTTCTATATATATGTTACTTAGAACAGGCATGACAGGAACTTCTATTTTATGTACACTCAGCTGTTCTTTAGCTAACCCCTCTAACTTGTTAAATTATGTACAGAAACATTGCTTAAACGACTTATAGGTAGGTTTATTCTCTAAATTAAAGCTTTTCTGCTGTTCTTCTGAACGACTAGCTTTTGATGATAAACTGTTTCCTCTCTAAAGTATTTGTGGAATTGATTGATTTAATACCCCTATCGTCTATCTTGAATTTATTAAGTGAACATTAACAACTTAGTCAACAATTTAATTGGTTAACCACCCATGGTTCACTGGTATCTGCTGATACCCAGGGAGCATAGCTTTTTCTCCACAAACGTATTAAAATCCATAGAGATACTCATGATCTACCACTGTTAAATTTTCCTATTTACTGAGGACTACCTATATTGTGTAATCAATGAATTAATCGATGTGAACTAATATGACCACTCGTTTTTATCCGCAATCTTGCTTTATTAATTTTTTCAAATTCTAATGCGAGTTATGGTTAAATGCAATAGCCTTGAGGCTTCTAGTAAACAATAATGTTAGATCTGCTGCTAGAATATGTTACTTTTTGACCTGGAAACTTCTGATACATTAATACAAAGTACATTATTGTACCATTCTACATCACTGCGTGCAATCAATTTGTGAGATTAAAGCTACTGTAGCTATTTAAGTATTTCCTCAGCAAATCAGCTCAAGAATCACAACTAACTCATCTCACAGAGCTTTCACCAAACTAACACCAAATATATTACTCCATGGTCTTCGCTGTTACTGACTATGGCAATGAAGTATTGCTGCCTGTATGCTTCTAATGTCATATCACCTGTTATTCATGAAGCCATACATTGGTCAGATAACATCAACTTTGGACTAACCTTTTCACTCTGATTGAAAATCATCATTAGAGACTTCATTTATGTGTCTTATTACTGTCAATATACAAACCATCACGTCTCTTGCAGTATTACTTTGCATATGGTCTTTTATTTACATTTTATCAGCAAACATTATAAGATAAATGATTCCATTCAGGTTCTTCACTAAAACCTTCTTTAGTGTATAGTGCCACCACGATCTTTTTTCAGCAAACATAAGACATCAACAAAATAGTTTTCATTAGAATCATTACAATTATCATTGAACAAAACAAAGTTTCCTGACTTCTTAAGAGTGTATTAGACTACAAGTGTTGACATTAGTTACAATAATCACATTCTTGATCTCTTTTCAACGCATTTTAAATTTCATATGACGATTTAAAACTCCATCCCATTGTATTCAAGGTCGGATTTCATAGGAACATATCACAATATCACATGAGAGTCTGTCTATAGCCAATAACTACTCATTTTTAAATCACTCACAGTAAAATACAATCAATATTTGACTGTATCTTTCCTATTATAGATATAATCTCAGGTTTGCTTTACTCAGTTAATATTGCTTTAATAAACAAATTCAATTTGCAGGATTGAGATATCTGTGAATTCAAAGCCATTTGAGAAGACTGAATGGAACTATTTGTAATGTTCTGCTTAGAGATTCTCAAGTCGACTGGATCAACTGAGCGTATCACCACTATATCAAGACCCATAAAATTAACTACTTACAGAGAAAAGGAAAACAGTTTATTCAACTTCATTTTATTACTCAAGAATACAATACACATATACAATTTTCACCACCATGCCCACTAAGAGACTTATTTACATAGTTAAATTGTTATTTAATATGAATTTACACTCCATAATTTCCTACATTCCATATATCTACCAAACGTTCATTACATTTATAATATGTGATGTATTATAAATAATTGACATTTTATATTATAGTCAATTGCTATATGAGATAAATGGTTCTTTAATAAAATTTTCATTTACTCGCGTTTTTACAAATGTCACTTAATTATTAGAAGCATTATAAGAAACATTTTTCTTCTATCCTTCAGCTCTATTGCTCAGTACATAAGAGACATTAACTGGAAATATCTGAACATAGTTATATTAAACGTTCATTCATCAAATATTAATCTACCATAATGCACTTTACTGATTTTCCCTTAACCTAGTCAGGTTAGAAAACTAAAAACAAACCTCACCACCCGTCCAATTTACTGCGGCCATGTGGTGACAAGTGTGACAGAACATTCGGCAAAGGAGACGAAAATATAGAATTATTTCCGCACGGTGACAGGAGTATAGAGACAACTGCAGTGAATCGAGCACTTATGGAATTAATAGATCCGACTATCTGAGATATGAGCGTATTCAATTAAGTGACACAATCTCTGACTCAAGATCCCTAGTAGGATAGAGCAACCCTATCAATTCTATTCCGCAATAATTCATAGGCAATGAAAGACATAGAAATGTATAAGTAAGAGATCATACTCTCTGAATTGCAATGTATGTATTAAAGCTTTATTCTTAATACAAGTCAGTCTATAGGTTCAAGTGAAAAATAAACAGAAGCTTATGCCCAGTATCGTTACTGAAGTCAACGAGATTGATTATCAGACAAGTGTGGTGTGAATATATACTGAAGCTGAATAGCGGTCATTGCATAGTATTAATGGCAAGTTAAAATTGCTAAATATCTCTCAAGCGAAGCGCACCTTGTCCATCTAGGTCCATGCCGAGTATCTATCAGATCTACTAACAATACCAAAGCATCATACCTCGACGCTAGATGTAATAATCTTACACCACCAAAACTTTAATTCATATTCTATATAATTGTTTAGTACCCAAGGACATTATACCATACCAAGAACTATTAATCCATTTCTAAATGTATTAAGCGACATTTATGACTATCAGTAGTTAATCATGTGCTCCCCTACCTCACACTCCACGAGCGTTGAAGCGGATTTAACGCACATTATTCTTTATAAATACATTAGTGCTCATTACGACTACCATCAATATTCGGTCTCCAGTGATAAACTCGCACTGAAGTATCATTAACCATTCACATGACAACATAAAGATACACCGTTCCTTAAAACACCCAACTCAAAAATATGGTCTTAAATCGCATTATTAAATAGCCACACATAGTATCCCTTGAACAATATTAAAAAATCACATTTTGAATACTAATTCATGAGCCCTCTTTACCTTCACATCCAAAAGTATTTTCGAAACTTAACTATGACTATACAAGACGTGCTCTCCATGAAATCACTGTTTTAATTTTGCAGAAATGAATAACCAATGAGCTATGGTCTCACTGCAAATAAGGAACCAAAATCTTTCGCACAGAGTCTATCGCGTATCACTAGACGAATAAGACATACAACAACACATTTACCATATATGACTTTTGCATCATTTATTGGGCTCTGGCTTCCAATATGCCACACAATTTTCTAAGAATAGAATCGAGTGAGTAGCGGGGAGAGTGAGTTTTGGAAAGACTTATATTCTAATCATAGCATAAAACATTTACATATTTACAGTCATAGTCTAAAATCTCGTATTCGAGACTTGTCGGTATGGTGGTAGTCTCATGAAGGGCATAACATAGACAGTAATCTGCACTCATAGAGGAGCATCTCACATCAAAGATGCCTCCACTAGAAACACAATTTAATTATTTACTTGGATGAACTTATGTTCCGACCAAGAGTCTACCTAACACTGATTTACCAGTAGGAAATACATACGGTAGCTTTGAATATCACTATGTTGTTTTAAATACTCAAGTCCTTGCCTTACTAATTCATTACTTCTTTTTCTTGCAATAACTCTTGTATATGTTCTTCGGGTTGCATAGCCTAACTATAAATGCAGGTAGACCTTCAACAAAACATTATCTCTATTAACCACGTTTAATTTACCTGTCAATATAAGAATTTATATCCATTACTTCAGACTTCCTCTATCTCCTGCTCATAATGAGACCAATTATCAAAGTGCCATATCAAATAGTTAACAACGAGCATCAAATTGCTTCCAATAGATGAGCTTCCTCCAAATACTGTTAGAAGAGCATTCACAAGTCCAAACTTGTTCATCAAGGCCAAACCTAATCCATACTACATCTCGTGGCTATCTACTCCACAGGTAAAAAGCTATCTCTACTACCACAAACCAGTGCTTCTTACTCAACACTTGTTACCAATTCTCTTTTTACCTGACAATATTACTAGGTGAACATAGATAACATAGCAGACCAGTACCACAAGCAAGGGAGAAAAGGAGATGCTGCCTTAAAGAATCTAGCCAAGTACATAAACTTTCTTCTGAAGACTAATTTAAGCCTATATAAAGATGCTAATTTTCAGTAATTTCAATTGACCACCAAAGCATATAAAACTCAACACCATATTATATTGTCATATAGCCTTAATATTCATTATCCATTTTAAAAAACTACGCTAATACACATTTAGCCAACCATTCCATCGCCATAGCCGCGATCGAACACTCAGCTACTGCGAGTGGATCTAATAGTAAGACCGATGTAGAAGAGCCTCTCACATCTTCCTTAACCAATGCGAGCATATAGCTACTGGGTGCGTACATATCAATCATAAGAGAATGAAGATGTATATAGCATCCCTAGAGATACAATAAGAACAACAACACCCAGAACTCAATCTAATTAGACTATGCTTCTCATGAATCATAATCAAGTAATAACAACTTTTCATTCTTCTCTCCATTAGCGAATAGCACATCTTCACACATGTGAAATGAACATCACACAACTTTAGACTTTCGCTATGTATCTCTTTTGGCGTAAACTTTATAGTACTTGCCAGAGATATCTCATAAGAATCGACTCGTCTTTATACTTCAGAACTGGCTGCATCTCAAAATACACAGTGTGCAACTGTGACAAGCTTGACCGACCACCTATAAATTATATTTGTAGTAAATGATTACTCCCTAATTCTCGATTATAGTGAGGGCGTATTAAAGTAAACTATATATTTAACACAAATATAATATTAGTATATATATATAATTATTAATATATAATATATATATATTAATACCTTAATTAACTATTCATTATATATATAATTATATTATATTCTTATAATTATTATAATAGCTAATTATATAATATAATATATATATATATATATATACAGACGTATTTTGGCACTAAATCGTGCATATTTATTTGTAAATTTAACCATCCAAAGGGTTAGAGTGAGTATTTTCAAACCCAACTTGAGGGACTATTGGAAAAAAAATTATATGTAATCAAGAGTAAAGTTTAATAACGCTGTAATAATAGTATGACAAGTTAAGTCTAAGTAGTAGGTTCAGCTATATCGGAACGGCGTTGCGAGTGAGTGTTATCTGAATAAGAAATCCTTCTAAGTTCTAAGAATCTCTCTAAGATCACGAGTAAGATTAGCTATAGTTACAGTTTTTCTAGACCAAAATTCTTTAGTGGCAAGCTTTCGGTACTAATAATTCCATGAAAGCCCCTGCCACTAAAGAATCCTTTTTAATATAAACTTATGAATACTTAACTCATTGTATCGTAAACTTAGCATAATAATTTTGTTGAACAAATAGAAAATATTTCATGTAAAATATGAATCAGTATTCAAATATAGAACTTCCCAGTATATATATATAATATAATTTATATTATATATATATATATTTATATATATATATATAGTATATATATTATATAATTAATATATAATAATAATGATATATATATAATATACAATAAATATATATATATATTAATATTAATATATTATAGTTAGTAAATTAATTTACATATAGAGGAGAGTAATGAACTAATAAGTAGATATATATGAATATAGGACTATGATGATCAAGAATTAGGAAGATGGGAAAGTCAGGAAAGTCGCGACCCGGATACAAAAAGTGCTGGGAGTCGCCCACTGCTGAGTCATTAGTTTTTCAAGGCCCTAGGTAAAAGAGTCGGGAGTCGTATTAACTACCTATATTCATAATAAATATATATCTATACTTAGATATATACTATAGGGGTTATCCTGGGGTATATTATATAGGGGATAAATAATATGTTCGGCAGTCAGGAGCGCAGTAATTATCGATTTTCCCAAATAAAGTATGAGGTAAGTTACGGATATAATATATATAATACCTATATCCTGTAGGATTAAAATAAATAAAATATAAACAGCTACTGGTAACACATCTTGCTGCGTCCGACTCCTCCCAAATTTAATGATATACTAACTTACTTTCACACTCTTAATATCTGTCTACAGAGAAACTAAACACTACTCATGGAATTTCCAATAATCGTATATGAAAAAGACAGTAATAATTTTTTGTTATTATCCAATGACCTGAGTGTATGTTAATTGTTAGTTTCTCTATATTTATAATTTTATCTAAACTTAGAATTTTAATCTAGGTCTATTTAGAGAATAAAGTTATAACACTGATGTCTATACTACCACACTATGAGAATTGTACTTTGAGCTACGTATATTATTAGTGCATGTCAACATTAACATTATAAATTTAAATAACAAAACAGCGAGCTATAATAAGCGATAATTTTACCACTATCAGTACAGAACTTTTAATTACAAGGTAGCCGGAAAGATGTCAATAACTGTCTTCTATACCCACCAACCCAACTAGTGAGGCCGCAGTCACACCAATTATAAGACAATAGTCACCCGAATAAGGGCTAAAGAATCGGATGAGAATAACAAATAAATATGAACTGTTTTCTTATTACATTTTATGTTATCGAACTACTTATAATTCTTGTCTAAAGTAATTTGCATTGTCTTGGCTAGACTCAAACTTTGTTCCGTGAGTTTTTTAAATTGTATTTCGGTTCTAGAGCCTATTTTTCAAACTTATTTGTGTCACACCAGTGTCTACTCTAAATGCCGGTCAGTGAAATTTCTTAATATACCATTTAAGTTTTTTATGTGTAGACACGCGAAAATAAATTTCTATCTACCCACAACCAGTATGTGGGGTAGTGGTAAGATAATTTAAAAAATAATTAATCAGTGATAAAAATATAAAAAAATTAATCATTTAATAAACGAATAATTATTTTTTCTTACGTGGGCATGGGTTTGTAGTTTTTGGTGAGCAAATGACCTTGATTATTTTGCTTCAGCAAGTGTTACCAGCGTTATATATACCTTATATAAATACATACATTATATTATATAATAATATATATATATATATCATATACTATATATATGATACTATACATATATATATATATTATATATAATAACATATATATTATATATAGCTATATATATAATTAATATATATAACATACTAGTTTCAGTGGTGCAGAACTCAAAGCGGAAATTTCTTTGCTACTCGTGCTCTCTCTCTCTCTCTTCTCTCTCTCTCTCTCTCTCTCTTCTCCATTATATAATGTATATAATTAAGACTTATACTATTATGATATATGGATACTAACTATACCCTTATATATTATAGAAGTATATACTATATTATCATAAGTAACTATATTATACTATACCTATATTAAATAACTACTATATATTATATATATATATTCAAGTGGGGTAAAAAAAAATTTTTGCTACTCGTGGCTCTCTCTCTTCTCTCTCTGCTTTCAGTATGCTATATATATATATGATATCTAATATATATATATACTATCTAATAGTAATATTAACTATAATAAAAGTAACATATATATAATATATAATAAGTATTATTAATATATATATTATATATATATATATATATATATAGGGGTAAAAGTTACTTAACGCCCACACGGAATGGGAGCTCGGATCAAAAAAAAAAATTCACAGGTCTCACACTTTTTATAATAACATTATATGTTTTAAGTCGAAATGAAATTTTTTTTTCCTGACTTAACTTAACTTAACTTTTAACATTACCTAGTAAAACTTAACCTAACCTAATTTTTCAAAACTAAACAGGTTAAAAAAAAAAAAATTCAATTTCAACCCTAGAACATCTATTTATGTATCATAGATAGATTACCTGCTAAAAAATTTTTTTTTTTGATCCGAGCTCCCGTTTCGTGTGGGCGTTAAGTAAACTTTGCGCCACCCTATATATACTATATATAAATATATATACATATATGATATAATATAACTTATATTACTATATATAATATATGGTCCCTATATATATATTACAGTGCGTTAACTAAGGGCAGTTGCGCCCCCGCGAACTTATTTTGGTGCGCCCCCTTTAATTCATGGACGGGTTAAGAGCGTTCTTCAAGCTTTTCTTGTTTGCTTCACTATCAAGAAAATATTTCACCAGCCTACACAAAGAACCAAATGTAATTACATTAAAATGAAAAATTATAAATATAAATATCTCAAATGTTTAATTAAAAACTCCTTTTAACATTACTTTTAAAATTGTAAAGCAAAAACCTACTAATAAACAATACATTTGTCATACTTTCTTACTTTGACCATTATATAGTCTTCTAAATGCTCATTAATCCCCTTCATAGCCCTGCCTCTGCAATTTTTAACTTGAAATGTTATTGCTCTCCAAAAACTTAATACACACTTCACTTTCTAAACCTTCCGCCCTTTGATTTGCTTATGGTGAAAAACCCCAGGACATGAACATCAAATTGAAAGCTTCTTTTCAATCTTAACTTGATGCAGACATATCTTCATACTACTGACAGGTGCGGTCAGTTAAGTTTAGAAAATATCGTGTGGGTTGTGAAGTCAGAGCACTAAATGAGTTCATTTTTGAATAGAAGCACTCAGTATATATTTGTTTGCCAGACACACCAGAATGTCAAATAAAAAGCGGGTAATACCTGGATAACAAATCAATATTGAGAAAGTTTCCAGATTTACTCTCAATGTTTCTTGTATTTTCACGATGCCCTCTGAATGCTAAATTACAAGTTGACATCATTATTATGACTTCCAAAATTCGCTTTTCAGTATTTCACGCCACTTCGCTACATCTTCTTGTAACATACACTGGATACCTTTCCGATTTTTCCTTATACTACTGTAGGTTACACATGCATTCAAATGAACTTTACTCATTTCATGTTTCTTTAATTTCTTCCTTAACCCTGCCAGAGCCCTTTCATTATGAAGTTTCCATCGAAAAATGCTCCCCATCCCTCTTGCCTTGCCGTCGCCGCCAAACCTCTCTCTCTCCTGGCGCCCTCCGCCAATCCTGCGGTGGTTGCCCCGGGCGATCGTTGTTATTTACGCCCACTGCTAGTTAGTTAGAGTACTTCTACTCCTGGATATGAAGTATATTTATCTCTATCGCATCCTATTTTTATTTTTTTAGTAAGTATATATATATATAATATATAGATATATATAATACATGTGTAGCTTAATATATATATATAAAGACTAATCTAACGTCCAAAATGCACACAAAAAAGCATAGTAGAGAGGGAGCTAGCCACTTTAAAGATTTTGAAAACCAGTTTAAAACCACAAAGATATCTCAATTCCATATCTCAAAGCCCTTCACAACAGTTACGGGAAAAGGAATACATTGCTGAATGCTGGTCCAATTTGAGTAATTGAAAATGTGTTTAAAAAAAAAAATAAAAAAAAAAAAAAAAAATCTCAAAAAACTACAATAGCCACTATAGCAAAAAGGAGCCACATTTGGAATCCTTGAAAACTTTAGTTAGAAAACCTGTAAAAATAATTAATAGAAATAACTGACTATTCTTTTTGTTTAAGGAGCAGGGGACATAGTATTACTAGCTATATATTTTTTTTTTATTATTGTAAAGGATTAGAACGGCAATGCTAAGGGGCGCTCGAGCCGACGGGGCACACAGGGGGGGGACGTATTTCTATAACCCCGTAGGGGAGGGCGGAGGAACCCCCGCGGAACACCAAAATACCAAAGAGCCGGGGTTCCGGATGACCCTCCCCCGGCAGGGGGGAATAGTCCTACCACGTAGTTCCCCGGAAGGCCGAGAGACCCCGACTCCTGCCATCGTGACAGCTATACCCTTGGCGGTATCTCTAGTTAAAAATAAAAGCCAATCCATTGAATAGAAAGTCTACCTCTATTTTTAACGAGTACACCAAAAAAAGCGTCTCTACAATAGCGGGCTCTCTCATTCATATTACTATAATATTAACAATAAATTTTTTTAAATTTTTTTTATATTTTTTTACATTTTCCCTCATCTAAAATTTTACCAGGATTCCAAAAATGTATTCCTTTTCGCTTAGCATATGTAGTTATTTGGAGATTTATATTTTTTTTTGACATTTTCCGCACCAAGTAACCTTGAACACGGCATTCGCAATGTATTCCTTCCTTAGGTTAGCGGTGAAGTTTTTTGAGATATGGATTGAGACATTTGTCCAGGTTTTAAACTGGATTCACACTATTACTACCCTATTACTATATAATATATATATATAATACTATACTAATATAAATATCACTTATAAATAAAGTATATGAAAGTATATATATATTATATTATATATTACTATACCGGATATATATATATATATATATAATATATATATAATAATACTATATTACTATTAGTAATAATATGATAAACATTTATAAAATTGCAAGTAGAGTAATAATGTATACATACTAGTATAAATAGGTCAGTCTCCCGAAAGCATCATGCATAAATAATAAAATAATAGATAATAATATTATAATAATATATAATAATAATAATAACTATTATTATTATTATTAATAATAAAAATAATAATAATAATAATTAATATTAATAAATAATAATTAATAAATCAATGAATTAATCAATAATAATAACATCTAATAATAATAATAATAATATAATAACTCGATTATTATTATTATTATTATTATGATATTATTATTAACTAAATAAATATTAATAATAATAATAATAATAATAATAAATAATAATAATAATAATAATTAATAATAATAATTAATTTTTATATTGATTATTATTATTTATTATTATTATTATTATTATTATTATTACCTTATTATTTATATTCATTATTATTAATTGTCATAATTTAAATAAGAATATTGATAATAATTTTTTGTCATCAAGTTTACGTGTGCGTACGTTGGCCTACTCGTAATATAAAAGTGCCTATTTTGTTAAAAAGCTGTAAGTTATTGATATTCATTCATTGGAAATTATTTAACAATTAATATCTCCTCATTACTTCTTTTTTTTCTTTTCACTCTTTTTTAACATTTAATCCATAATCAAATCAAAAGTTCAAATATTTACAAGGATGTTCACTTTCCATTTTCCATGGGAGTCGGGAGCTCGGGTGTTTCTACAAATCTGACTCTGGCCCAGTCGGGAGTCGGTTGTTTTTAAAATCGACCTCTGGGAGTCGCGAGTCGCGGAGATCGATCTAAATTTTTTCCTCGACTCCCCATCCCTGACTATATATATATATATAATACTTATAATATATAATATAATACAATATATAATATATATATAATAGTATATATATATTATTATAGCCTATTTTATATATATTATATATACTATATATATATACTATAACACTAATATATTTATAATATATACTATATACATATACGATATAGTATAATATATATTATATATATATATATATATATATTATATATATACTATATATATATATATATAACCTATATAGTATATAAAAAGGATAGGGGTGAATGGAATCTATTTTTTATTCTTGGGGGTATGCCACTAAAAAAAGATTGGGAGACCAATGCTCTAGTTAATCAAAATTATTACTAAACTTAGCACCATAACTATGCAATAAATTAATAATTTCAACATTATAATGTTTGTATGACAAATCAAGTAGTGTTTGACCTTGTTCATTGCGGGCATTAACAGCTGCTTTTATAAAACCAGAGTTTTTCGCATGTTGTAATATCTTGCCTACATCCGGACTTCTGGTTTCAACAGCATGAAATACTTCATCAACAAGTCTTAATAATTCCAAAGTTCTGGGTAATTGTTTAGAACACTGTAAAATATATTCTAACACTTTCATTTTATTTTTTTTTCCTACATCAATCAAAAGCGATAAATTTCTAATTTCAAGATTAGCAACTTGCAATATTAACTCTTTTGAAATTGGCACTTTGCTAGTTTGTTCTACTCCCTTTGAGAGGTTCTCCATAAAACTATATATTCTTTTGAGTTTTGATGTTTCCTCTGATACTTCAATAAATGCTTCATCAATCTCATAATTTTGATTAATATAAAGTTCCAGCATTCTTTTTAGTAACTCTACCTCATCAATGTTTTTTGCCTCTAATTTGTCTAATACATCATCATCTGTATAACCATTAGATTTCCATGTTGTTTTTTGCAACTTCTTCTTATAATCAGACTGCATGTCTAGGCTTGAATGTAATACTTCATTTCAATTTTTCATTACCTTTTTTATTAACCTGAAAGAAAAAATTTAACATATGCTTAGGTAACACTAGTTTTAATACTTGAGAATTTTCATGCTCGCTTATGCTCTGTGTATTACGATTCCCTATTCTTAATTCCAATATTTGATAGAATACTTCATCCAGTATTTTATCAATTTTCCAATCCTTTTGTTGCACAAGTTTATTTACTTCTTTTAAAAGCTCTTGCTTATAATATGTTTCCTGGACAACTTGTAATGGTGTGCCATAACGAGGAATTACTTTGTTATAAATAGCACCATGTTCTAAAAGAGACTTCACTAAATCAAAGAAATTTAAAAAGTCTTGATCAGATCGAAAATAATATGTTTAAATAAAGGGCTGTCATGGCCCGTTAACTTAGAAATTAGAAAAGGAGATAAAATATTCAAAATAATCAAAAAGGATCTTAACATTCCCTTATTCTCTAATGATGTGACATCCATTTCATTTATTAATCAATACCAGGAGAACCGATGCCGTTTTCAAATAATTGACCTTTTTAAGATGTTACATAAATTTCATAAGAAAAATCCCAATATTGTTTACTTCAAGATAATCTTTGACAAACATCAATTAATTCCTTTCTCTGAAACCACAGTGGTTAAGGAAATAGAATTAGAAGTAAGAAAGATGAAATGGTGGAGGATCTTATTATTCAACGAAGGTCTGAAATACAATAAAATGAGGAATTATCCTCTGATCAACATCAACCAACCGAAGAAACGATCTTTGATCCCCATGAAAGTCTCAACGAACCTGAGAAAGAAAGTTTTGAAATCAACTATATCTAACTTTAAACAAGACCTAAGAACACTAAATGCCTCCTTTTGAATTATACGATTAAGTAAAATCCTTCTATCTTTATCCTCCCAAGTAGTGTCATAAGAAAGATTTTCAACAAGAATTTGTACAACATCTAAGTGACCCTTTTCAGCCCCCAACCATAAGGGACTAAAGAACCATTTATCACGCTTTAGACTGCTCTGTAAAAATTCTGTATTAAGTGTTTTTCCTGAGGCATTAACAAGTTTAATATACCCCATTTCAGCAGATACGGATAATAATGTCAATTTTGTATCATTTTTTAGGTTTTGAATATCCTCAATCCTTCTTAGATCACTTCCTTCTTTTGCTGACAAAGAAAACTCAATTATTTTCAATAGCAATTTAGTAGATTGTTTAATATTCTCATCTTTATAATGACCATAACTGCATGTTTCATCAACAAGTTTTATTAATAGCATTTTCAGCTTATCCTCCTTATCATGGAAACCATTGACAAATCAAAAAATTTTCTAAACTTGCGCTTTTTGTGTTCTCCGACCAATTGAAAAACAAACTTTACAAATTTGCTCTATTTTCTATCATACATTTAAATTAGGGTTTTAATGTATAAATATTCTTAATACATTCTAAATCAAATTTATTCAAACTGAATTGATTTAAATTTTCCCAAGATAGTTAGAGGCAAAAATATTCACCAAAAGGTCTGCATGAATAAAAATAGGTCATACCATTAAAAAGAATTCTATCACTAGGTTTCCTGTTTTTTCTTTTCCTAGCTTTATCTTATCTATTAAAGCACTTACTTTTTATTTCCTGTTAGTTAGAAAAGTCAAACTATACTGTTCTAACATCTTGTATCAATTAATAGCAATCGTAGAGATTTCTTTGAAGTTAAATTTTTTAAGAAAAGGATAAATTCCATACACTCTCGCTCAATCATCTCTTTTATATCTGGATCATCAGTATTCATACCAGACTTTTTTTCTCCAAAGCGGATTTTATGAAACTTTGTGCCAATAAACTTTTCATACAGAGTAACCAAATTTAGCTCTTCATTAAGCTTCTGTCTATACTCATCAGAAAGCTCCAGCTCATTAGAATCACAAAATTCTTTGAACATATCTTGAAAAATCTCAGCAAGCATATGTATCTGCAATGGTATACCAACAAACTCCATCTCTCGATCATTTGTAGATTCAGAAAACCTATGTAGTAATTCATCAATAAAAACTTCGGAGTATTGTTCATCTAACATATTAAGTTCTAATTTTTTTTTCCAAATTTTTTTTAAAAACCTCCTCTGCTCTTTCTCAAGGAATGGCTTTAAAGCATATGAAAACGTACTTAACTTATTTTCTGCTTCACTTTGAATATTATAAGGACGAGTAGTCATCCATATCTTTTCTGTCTTAGTACCTGTTAAAACCTCTAGTAACTTAATAACTTGATCTTTATAATTTGGACTAATCTCATCAAATCCATCGAACAGCAAGGCGATCTTACCTTGCTCATAAAAATTATAAAATAACTTTACTTCTAATAGATTTAATCCTTCGATCTTTCTTTCCTCATTGTTTTTAGCTATTTCACCACCTCATTGTTTTTAGCTATTTCACCACTGCACTCTACAAGTAAAAACTTGATGATATTATTTATGATTTGATTTTTCTTTTCCTTTGTTTGTTCTCCATTTTCTCTAAAGACCTGAAAATCCATAGCCCCATATAGAAATTTTAAAGCTTCTGACTTATAAATTTCCATTTTACCTTTCTGCCATTCATATAATCGACTAGTTTGATCTAACAAGTTAATTCTCACAACCCATAAAGAAGGGTTAGATTTTTTCATCTTCAATGCTAAAGAAGTCAGTACAGTAGACTTACCCATACCAGCTTCAGCAGCAATAATAGCTACTCTATCAGGTATATCTGTAATTTTCTTTGGTTCAAATTCCTGAATGTTTTTTTCACTTGTATCTACAAACTCACGTAATTTAGATAAATCACCATGAGATTGTTGCCATATCAAATCATTATTGAGCCAATGAATATTAAGTTTTTCATATTCCTTGCATAATTTCTTAAATTCCCTACCTGTATCAGAAATTAACACTATATCTTGATCTGATTGTGAATTTGACTTAATAACTCGCTTGTTGCCAATAACAAAAAATTTAGACTCTTTCTTAAAACCTTCTTTAATCTTTATATGACGATAAAATGTTCGGTCAATATAATAATCTTTAATATCATCATACTTTGAATCTGTGAGCGCTTTCCCTATCTCTATTTCCTCGTTATTAATAAGCTTAGATAATACTTCTGCATCTACTAAATGTTTTGACTCTTCATCTATTAATGTATCTAAACTTACTTTTTCTCCTTGAAATAATATAATTTTCCCTTCACTTAGAACTTTATTCTGTGATTCAGGAGTAAGATTGGTTAAGCTATTCTCTTTATCTTGTTTCTCTTCATATTTATTGTTTTGAGAAAAATCACTTTTAAATTTATCAGATAGAATGTTATTTCCTTGAGTTATGAGAATAATTTTTTTATTATTGTTAGACTGTATTACTTTCGATAGTGTATCATATAATTGCTGTATATTTTCATCTGTAGCTTTACACTCAATTATTAATAATTTACTTGTTTCTGAACTAAAAACTTCGATTACACGATCTTGTATACGTAAAAGAGAGCTTAGTCTCATAAAAATATAGCTATCATCTTTTTCGTACTTCGGAATGTCTTTTAAAGTTTGATATACCTTAATTGAACCTAATATTGTCTTGTATGGAGAAGTCAAGTTAAAAATTTGTTTTTCCTGAGAAGCTAGGAAATTTTCTAATTCAGACCCTGACTCTTTAAACTCAATACCAAAATCTTGAACTTTAACACAATATTCCAGGGTAGGACCGACCAATACTAACTTAGAAATTTTTTGCCTTGCTTCGTTAAAAAATGCCTGACCATCTTCATAAGTAAGAAAGCATCCTTTCTTTTCTTTCATCCAATCTAGCATATATTTTTGAAACTTACTTGCTGCAAATTCACTATCAATTAAATTGATATCCTTACTTTCACTCATTTCAGTTTCGATGATATTACCTAACTCAACTTCATTAGGCTGATCAACTGCAAATACCAATTTCTCAAAAAATGCATCTATTTCCTCTTCAGCAATATAATCATTTGGCAGAGGATTGACATCCAGTTCAATCTTCCCAAAATTTTGTGATATTTGTAGCTCTTTTGTTTTCATCATTTGCCAAAATACATCCACATTTACTTGCTCTTTTGACATTTTTCCATATGCTTCTAAAAAAACATTTCTAAAGTTATCTAAATCCTTTGAATTTTTATCTAAAAAACTGTTATGAAATTTGGCACATCTTTTTATCTCTTTTCCCTTACTGTTAGATTCTTTCCTTTCAGAATTTTCAACGTCAACTACTTTTTTTGCTAGTATACCATGATAAGATCGAAATAGTTCATCTTTTAAGGTCAAAGGTTTGTTATTTAACACACATTCAACAAGTTTTTTTACTAATCTATTAAGGTCAGAGGTATTTTCTAATATTGAAATTAAATTTTCCTTATCACGAAAGTTATTTATCTTGAATTTTAAGATACTCTAGGACTCTTCAGCCTAAAAACTGAAAATGAGTTAAAACAATTTTTGCGTACTCTTTCAAAACTATTTTGCAAATCATCACTTAAGCCAATATTTTGTACACAAATAAACAAAAGTCTTTTAATTCATTCATTTTGACCACTAAACCTCTAGATTTTGTTTAATAAGAAATAAAATATTGTTGTTTAGGCTTAAATTCTCCTCACTCTTTTTTCTGTACAGTTAAATCATTCGAAGACAATATGTCCTGTATTAACTCATCTCTGCTTGGTGCTTAGCTTGCAAGAAGCGCCAAACTGTTCCTCTTTCTTTTCATTTCAATTTTTATTGACCAGATCATCAAACTTTTCAGCATCATCCATTTCTGTAGCTAAGCGAAAAGAATATCCTTTATCTAATCCTCGCTTTAGAAATAGCATTAATAACTTTAATTGGTAGATATTACCATGTAAAGCATGCTTCAATCCAGAAGCTGGGTATTCTTTTGGTTTGTCTAAAATTGAAATTTTAGTTTTTTTTTCAGGAACAGAATCAATTCCTTCAGCATTAGGTCGTTTGCCTAATAGTGGCATATTTGATTTTTTTGTATTTGTTCCATCAAGTACATTATCTGCCATTTTTTGGTCAATTTTTAGAGCTGTTGACCAAATTCATGTATAGGACGATTATCATATCCTTTTATTTTACTTCCCAATGAGCCTGATGGTTGTTCTAAAATGTTCTAATGGACTATTACACGAAGGCACCAAATTCACCATTGTGGCTTCATTAGCTTTGAGTTCTGCAATAGCTTGTATTTGTTTGCAGTTCCTTATATTTTCTCTATTTCTTACTCAAATAAATGCTTTCTTAAGCCTTATTCTCTGTTTGCAACACATCCTTCAAATCTTTAATAATTGCTTCTATTATCTGTTCATATTTTTCATAACCACGCATTTCTTTTTTCCCGCTGATCTATTTTTAGCTCTTCTTCTGTTAAATCATATTAATGGACAGTGGTTGCCAGACTCAGGTCATGAAGTAAATTACCACTCTCTGGACCGAAAATACCCTCCTAAGGAAAAATACCCTCTTTTTATTATTGTTAGACTTAGACTGTATTATTTGATCATATAATTGCTGCTATTATTTTCTTATCAGTAATGCTTCAATTAAATTATAATAATTACTTTGTTCTTTAAACTAAAAACTTCGATTACACGATCTTGTATACGTAAAAGAAAACTGTAATAAATTTAACGGTATTAAAATTTATATTTTCACTATATATACGTATATTATATTACATATCCCTAGTATATAGTAACTTATATAGTTATAATCAACCTATAACCTCTATATCGCATCATAATATATAGTGATTAAATATATGATTGATTATATGACTAATATAATATCACTATATTACGTATATACTATACGGTATTATACTATATATAATATGAGTAAGTTTCTAACGAGCGTGTTTCTGCAATCGATGCAAGTTAGCCATGCTATCCAAGTTCTAAACTTTTCACAACCCTAAGATAAAAATAAATATGCTTTCGTTCCTTGCTTCATTAGGCAAGCAGAGAATTATGGCTGTCGCGCCTATGCTATAGTCCGACCTTTTTAAAAAATTTTTGCGCCTATGAGCCTACGAATTGATAGTGCGCCATAGGCGCACAGGCGCAACTCGGTGGCGCAACGCCAGCTTTGGTTTTGTGATAGTCCTGTGCCTTCCTATGAGTTTATTATGCATGTTTGTAATGATAGTTTTCCTTATTGAGTTTCTTAATGGAAAAAATTACCCCATTCAAAATTTTAGACAACTTTGATATTGAACTGAAGTATACGGTACTTTTTAAGTGTTTACCCGGCTTGTTATCTTATTTTGAAGGCAATAAACTTAAATATGTACTCATATTTGTTATTATTAGAATTACACACTTCTGGCTTATAAAAATTAACCCTAAAAATTAGCCTATTGAACAATCGATAAACGAGCCTTTGTGTGAATTTTAAGAACCACTATATTTTAGGACCTTTAGTCATATCTACAGTATTCCTACTGATTTTATTAAGTATAGGCTTATTATTCCCTTTATGCTACTATCCTCGGAACATAGCTGTTTCTAAACACAAGCAACAAGCAGCCAATATTTTTTGAATCTTCGTGTTTAACTTTTGTTATGATCTCAGAATTTACACACGAAATAATGTTTTCAGGTTATTTTCGATTTGTTAAGAATATTCATATGAAGTAAACTTCCCACGTATATAATAATTGGTGATTCATAAAATTTCTGAAAGTTTTGATCTAGCACATCAAGAAACCTATTTAATACAATGAATACTAAACAGGCAGAGTAATTAAAAAAATTATCCCATGTTATGAAAGTACAAGGTACACTGGGGTTACAAAAAACAAAGTTAGAACCATATACAAATTTTCTTCAATTTATTAAAGCATCTTCATTTGTTCATGTTTTAATTACTCTAAAATAGCATATTCAGACTATTATCGTTATACAATATTCTACTCTAAAAGTTTGCTTTAGGACTTCTATCTTTGGGTAGTGGTCTCTCTTTAAATATTTGCTTGCTAGTTTCTGCATTGAAGCATTATCTATTAGTTAAGCGAATGTATTAATTAGTCTGAATGTTTATTTACTATTTGCATTTTTTATTTTATCCAGTTTTATAGCCTCGAGCTAATATTATACTTTAATTCTGGTTTAGGCTGTGAGCTATACTCAACATCGTTGACTTTATTACTTACAACATTATGTATACTTATAGCATTAAATCATGTTTTTCACTATTTGCATTTTCTTATTATTATACTTTAAAGCCTCCTAATATTCACCATTTATATTATTTAACCTGTTGGTTTTAAAAATTTACATGACCTTATGCATTTATTGTGCGTCTTATTTCACTAGAATTTAGAGAAGAGCTGTCTTACTGGAAAGGAGTAGTAGTCGAGGATTAAACACGCGTAGCTACGGGGCCCGCTGCAATTGTAGCATAGATTGCCTTTGTCTTTGAGCTGGTGAAAGGGGGATCTCTCCTGCTCAATTTTTACATGGTACAGTAACTCCAAAAAACCTCCTGTTCAAACAGATAAAACTGGCATTTTAAGAAGAAAACACTGTTGCGGGATCTTCCACAGTTTTGGCAGGTGTTGGTGTCTTTTCACAAGGCAATGTGAAATTTCTCGCGCTCAGACCTGGCCATATGTCAAACGTCCCCTCACAGTATTTTGGGATGGACCACCAACCGTTGCATTGTAAAGCAAGTCTGTGTCGGGGAATCACGTCACGAACACATGTAGCTGCGAAACCAAATATCCTCTCCTCTAATGTGAATTGACAGGTGGCTACGCAATGGTACTAAAGACTTCAAACAGTAAAATAGGATTTGGAGGTATCAGGCCGCTAGTCCAGACAAGAGGGGCGCAATCTAATAAACGTTTGCTAACGGGAAATCAAATGTTTTACTGCCTGCAGATTTCCTTAAAATGACAGCTGAATATTTTGTTTTTCTGCTTCCTAAATGAGAATATAAAAACTAGAGCCTTTTGCATGCTGATTTCTTACAGTTCGATCAGGAGTGGAATCATCGAGGAATGTTTCCGAGAGATGTTACAAGGATGCACAAGAATGGAACTTTGATTCCCCGAAGGTAGTAGCTTTGAACGAGAAGGAGATCCCATTCCTCACTATTGTGAACTTGGAGGGGTCCCTTCAAACCTCCTAAAGCTTTTTCAAGTGTGTTGTCTAAGACATTATTGGTTCATTTGCCCCAAGTAAGAGCATCTAATTGGAGCCAGGGTGAATTCGCAATAAGTAATTCATATCGGAATGATGCGTCAGCTTAACATTCCCGGAGGGGGGAACAGCATTTGGAATAAGCAAACGAGAACGACAATGACGGGGGGGGGCACCTGTTCGAGGTGCCTCCGACCGTTTGGCACTTGGGTGTTCAATGACATACAGTCACGAATCCTAGAGTTAGCAATGTGAATCAGAGAGATGTGATAAGATAGAACAGAAGAAAAACAACCATAGAGACTAGATCTGAGAGATAGAGGACACAGATATGGGCCAGGACATTCGACACCGACTGATGGTAACTGTGGTTGTTGTTGTGCTCGCCTGGATTTAATAACTTTTTTTTTCTTGAAGAGCCAATTTCATAAAAACTAAACCTCAAATTTCTTTTCCATAAATGAACAGGTATAACAATAAAACAAATAAAACATAAAGGTAAATAACAGGATGGGCTGGAAGGACGTATATTTCATAAGGAAGGGTAGTCCTACTATTCACAACAGGTTACAGACCAGAGACTCGCACAACTTTCCGGACCTCACCACATAGGGTAGGTTGTGGATGTAGCCTCGGAAGAGCCTCCTGGAACTCCACTCTAGTTTACCCCCGTGTACTGCATGGAAACTACATATCTTCAAGTTAAAGCCTAAGATTATGTACCAGAGTGCAGAACAGCCTCCTTGCCGGTTAGTTTAAGGTTCGGGTCCCCTTCGATTGGCGGCCTGGTCAAAGGCAAGCGTGAGGTTGACTGAAGATCTATCTCGGAAGAGGAACCGGATAACTCAAGGGGCTTTGATGGAAAAAAAGGAGGACCTCTTTGAAAGAGGGAAGTTACGTACAAGAACTTAAAGGGACTGATGAATGGAAATTCAAAAAAAAATTGTGGAGGAGGAGGAAAGAAGGGATTGAAAATATAAATACCTGGAAAATGATGGAACAGAAAGAAGACTAAAAAAAATTATATGACAATGCACGTACTTAATGATGGGGCCGGATGGACGCAAGAAATCTCCCAAGCATTGGTTTTTGTCACTATGCCATGTTCCAGGTTTTTCACCAAGAGCATAACACCGCAACAAGAATCAATACCCCCTTGCAGGATATATATATATATATATATATATATATATATATATATATATATATATATATATATATATATATATATATATATATATATATATATATATATATATATATATATATAGAATAAATATATATATATATAGTTATATATATAGGTAGTTATATGAAGTTTCAAAAAAAAGATGTTTGGAATTATATAAGGAGGAAAAAGAAATACTAAAAGGTGCATACGTAGGAGAAAAGAAGAGGTAAATGAACAGTTTGGAAGGAGGGTGAATGGGGACTTACAAGGGAATAGGAAGCTCTTCTGGAAGGAAGCGAAAGGTTAAGAATGAGAATAAGGGGAACCTGCTCAGAATAATGAATAGGGATGGTGTTTTTGTAACTGATGAAATGGATGTGAGGGGAGTGTGGAAAGAACACTTCGAATAAAGTAATATTGGCAGTAATGAAGAGGTGATAGTGACTGTGTGTGGGTTTGATGGTGCAAGAAGGAATAGGTATTTTGGGGATGAGGGTTATTACAAGGAGGAGGTAATGGCAGAGTGGAGAAAGTTAAAAGAGGCTAAATCTGCAGGTATAAATGAAATTACTGGTGAAATGATCAAGAACGGAGGAGAGATGGTGATTGATTGGATTTGGAAGTTGTGTAATAAAGCATTTCTGGAGGGTATAGCGAGGGATTGGAGAAGAGCAGTAATAGTACCATTATATAAGAGGGTAAGGGAGATATGGGAACTGTAGAAATTATAGGGGAATAAGTTTCTGAGTGTTGTAGGGGAAGCAGCTTATATGGTATTTTGTCGAAAGAGGTCGAGTGACTGAAGGACTGATTGGTGAAGAACAAGGTGCGCTTAAGAGTGGTAGAGGATGTGTGGATAAATCTTTACATTGAAACAAATGATTGAAAAATGAGAGAGGTATAATACAAATAATTTGTATTTAGGTTTTATGGATTGCAAATATAAGCGTATGATAAGCTAATAATGAAGTACTTATATATAGAAGTTAGTGATATATGGTGCTGGTGGTAGGCTTCTGGATGGAATCAAAAGTATGAATGACGATAGTGAGGCGTGTATAAGAATAAATGGTCTCAATGGTGATTGGTTTAGGATTAATAGCGGAGTGAGACAGGGTTGTGTTATGTCTCCTTGGTTATTCAATTTGTAAATGGATGGGGTTATGAAAGAATTCGTGGTAGGGATGGCAGGAAATAGTGTTAGAATGATGGAGAATGGAGATGAGTGGAGGGTGCCCTACCTATTATATGCGGATGATTTGGTTTTGTGTGGCGAATCTGAAGAGAGTTTGAGAGGATTGGTAGAGAGATTTGGCAGAGTGTGTAAAAGGAGAGGCTTGAAAGTAAACGTGGATAAGAGTAAGGTTATGGTTGTGAGTGAGGACAGTCCTCAGTGTGAAGTTATGTTAGATGGTGAGCAGCTGGAACAAGTGTCTGAGTTTAAATATTTAGGATATATGTTGGATGAGAAGGGAACGGATGATGCAGAGTGTAGTAGGAAAGTTGTGAATGGCAGGAAGGTGGCTGGTGCAATTAAATCGTTGGTGAATGTAAAGGGACTAAGTCTTGAGTGTGCTAGGGTCTTACATGAGGGTATGTTGTTACCTGTGTTATTGTATAGTAGTGAGACTATGGTCTGGAATAAGAAGTATAGATCTAAAGTTCAATGTGTTCAGATGGACAATCTTAGGGGTGTGCTAGGTGTGAGAAGAATTGATAAAATGAGGAATGAACGTATTAGAGAGTTGTGTGGTGAAGAAAGGGGTAAATGAGAATAAATGAAAGTATGTTGAGATGGTTTGGTCATGTGGAAAGATGAATGGTAGTCGGTTGGTTAAGCGGATGTATTGTGGCGAGTGTGTTGGGAACCGACCGGCTGGGAGACCGAAGAAAAAGTGGATTGAGTCGGTAAACGAATGTTTGAAGGAGAGAAATGTGAGTTTGGTAGAGGCGAGAAGAAAGGTGTATAACAGGAGTGAATGGCGGGGGATTGTGAGGGGGTATGGTTGTGGCCCACCTGGGCCAAAGGATGAACCCTTACTTTGACGATCTACCATAGTGAGGGTCCATCGCGGTCCCGTGAAGCTCTAGGGTGATTTTTTTGACTGCGACGAGTCACCAATTAATGGTACAGAGGGGTGGTATGGCTGGGCTTTCTTTCGACTTTTGTCATATTCTTCTACTGCTTTCTTTTCCGATGCCAGTTACGCACCTTACACCCAATTAAAATAAAAGAGAAAAAGAAAAAAAAAAAGAAATATAAAATATATATATATATATATATATATATATATATATATATATATATATATATATATATATATAAATATAAAGAAGAAATAGTATATATATGTATATCTATACACATACATACCTCGTATTACGTCTTATGTATATATATATATATATTTATATATATATATATATGTATATATTACATATATTATTATATATATATATATATATATATATATATATATATATTATTATTATATATATATATATTATATATATATATATTATTATTATATATATATATATATATATATATATATATATATATATATATATATATGTTATTATATATATATATATATATATATATAATAAAAGATATTTTTTTATAAGTGCAGAGGCACCACATAATTCAACACTTTTTCTTATTATTCTTTAATTTTTTATATATATATATATATATATATATATATATATTATAGTTATATATTATTATTATATTATATATATATATATATATATAGATATTTAAAGAAGAATATATATATATATATATATATATATATATATATATATATATATATATATATATATATATATATATATATATATATATATATATATTTCTTCTCTCTCTTCTCACTAGATGTGTGACAGGGGTGAATGAAAATGAAATAGTTATAGAAGAGCATGACGTAAGTCAAAAGGAAACCCCCCCCTATTATTTTTAGTGAGAGCTCATCGCAGTCAAAAATTCATCCTAGGGCTTCACTGGACTGCGACGAACCCATCACTGAGGAATATCAATGAGCTGCTTCATCCTCTGGTCAGGCCCACAATCACATTTCACAAACCCAATAATTAACTTCTATTATGGACCTTCTTCTGCCTCTGCCATACTCAATATTCCTTTCCTTCCATTATCTCTACTGACTCAATCCTAATTTTTGTTTAGACTATTTATTTATTCCCAGCACACTCACCAGTATACATCCGCAAAAACCAACCGACTATCATCCATCCTTTCCATATGACCATACCATTTAATACACTGTCATTTATTCTTTCAGTTACGACTTTCTTCACATCACTCATTCCTCATTTTCCCAATTCTTACACCTAACATGCCAATAAGATTATCCATCTGAACAGTTACACCTAGGGTCTTACTTCCTTTTCCATAAAATGGGTTTTACTAATATACATTAACACAGGTAATAACATACCTCAAACAAAACCCCAGCGCACGTTTCAAGACTGCTCCCTTGTATACATCAAGGATTTAGTCTGCACCAGCCACCTTCCTACCATTCACAACTTTCCTAATCCGTCTGCACACTCGTTTCCTTTTCATCCAACATATCCTAAATATTAAACTCAGATTCTTGTTCCAATTGCTCAACATCGAACATGACTACACACTGTGGCCTCTTCTCACTCTCTACCATCACCTTACTCTTATTTACATTCCCATGTAGTATATAGTTCCTATTAGTTCTCCAAATCCCCTAGATATTCTATACAAGGGGACCATTATTGCTTTCCTCCAATCTCTCGGAATATTATACCCTCCATAAACGTTTTTGTTACACAACTTCCAAATACATTCAATCACAATCTCGCTCTCCATTCTTTATCATTTCACAAGTAATTACCCATTCTGCATTTCAGATTCTTCATCTTTCACCTCTACCTATTACCTTCCTTTACTAATTACTTCATCCCCTAAAATACCTATTTCTTCTGCACCATCTCACTATCACTTCTTCCTTACTGCCAAAGGCGTAGATTTTCGCTTCCACCACCCTCCTCCCCATCCACTTCATCAAAGTTACGAAAGCACCATCCTCATTCCCATCTTATGATTCACCCTTACGCCTATTCTTAACCTTTTGACGTTTCCTACCAGAAGAGCTTCACATTCCTTATAAGTCCCCATTCATCCACCCTCCCAAACTCTTCATTTACCTCATATTCCCTCTCCTACGTATGCATGCAACTTTTAGTTTTCCTTTTTTTCCTCCTTATAATTCCAAACATTTTTCTCTTGAGACCTCATCATTGGCTTTTGGTACATTCAACATGCCTCTTTTTATTGCTTTTAAACGCTTGAATCACTTCTTCATTCCCAAAGACTGTGGGTAGAGTGCAAACGGTCCTTATAGCTTCTTACGCCTCGCATTGTGGAAAATTTTCTCTCACACTTGAGATAGTCGTCTTCTAAAGGGTTTCAATTCCATTTTCAGGTTATGTATGTTCGTCTACTCAGTATAACATTTTGACTGATTTAGAGAAAGTTGCTACTAAAGAATCTCACCATATCTATGAGTTTCCTTGAAACTAAGTATACAGTTTTTATTTTTTGCTTTATTTACAATGAAAAAAATTACTTGTTTTTTACTTAAAAATGAATTATCAAGATGATATTAAAATAGATATTGTTTATATATGATTTTTTTCTATCCTACTATTGATTATCGTAAAACTTTTCTCTAATCCCTTTGGCAATGTTTTAATATCTACCGAATCAAACTTGGGAATGAACTGAACAATATGTTAATAGATTTATAAATAATGGTGATACGGACCTTCACCTTGAATATTTAGAGCTTGGTGAAAGGTGGCAAATATATCCGCTCTAACTATAAATACTAAACTCTTCACAATTTGTTTGTACGGTCCTATGCTTCTATAAAGGAAACTTCCGAACTGAAGAAGGAAAACTCCCTAAGTTTCTCTCCTTTAACAAATGCAGAAATGATATGCAATTTCCTGTGAAATGATTTAGTGGACCACTGCTTGTCAACGCTGTTCATAATTTACATTTTCATTCGTCCGAAAGATAATCATATGATCCCAATTTAAAAATACGAATGTAGCTTTTTCCTGATGCCTTTCAAAACTTCCTAATTGAGTTCAAGTTTTTGACACGTAAGTTCAGTTGTTGCCCTCACCATTCTTTCCACCCCAACCTAAACATTGTGGAGTAAATAGGTGGACTTTGAAATTTACACACAAAACAAACTTTTTTACCCAGTCTAAAGCATTACCCAAGTGGTTCTAAAACGGGAACACGAGTTAGTTTTGTATCAACTATCGCCTTTCAATGCAACTTCTTGTTTAATTAAATATTTATGTAGTTCTGTTTAAAATTTAAAAGGAGCTGGACATGAATACAACTTTCTGGAAAAAGAAGCTAGTCTAAATGGCTGACATTTGTTAAAAAAATCTGGTTATTTAGAGTTTCTCTAAAGAATCCAACAAAACTTAACCTAACTTAACTAATTAACCTTAACCTAAGCCTGCGGCGGGCTGCATGGGAATTTTTTTTTTTGACGTACTTGATCATTTGACCTGTCGGACAATATTGATAGTCCCCTGGGAAATATAACTTATTTATATCATTAATATTTCAAAATGATAATTAAGCAAAAATATAAGCCTACATATAATACAAAAACCCAAAGATAGAGTAGAGTTTTGTTTGTTACCTAAAAACAAATGCAATAAGTTTAATTAATATATAATTAGGTGTCACAAATTAATAATCTTTGACCAATCATGTTTGAATAATCAAGATTTTAACACTGGTTACAAGGAGATACAAACGCTTAGCTTATAAATTGTATTTAAAATATATGTGTATATATGTATATAGAGTATCTATTCATCTAAATAAAATATATCTAAATTTAGGTAAAAAATTTCAACATGTATTTAAAATATGAAAAGATATAAAAAAAATAAACTGTATTTAACAATATATATATATATATATATATATATATATATATATTTCTTTCTTTCTTTCTATATATATATATATATATATATATATATATATATATATATATATATATATATATATATATATATATATATATATATATATATATATATATATATATATATATATATATATATATATATATATATATATATATATATATTTCTTTCTTCTTTCTTTCTACTTCCTCTTGCTCCCAAGATTGTAAGTAGTGCCACAAGCATCGAAAAGAAAGCAGTAGGAGAACATGACAAATGTCGAAAAGAAAGCCCGCCTTACCGCCCTCAAAAGTACCACTAATTAGTGAGAGCTCGTCATGACAGCCAGAAAACTGAATTTAGAGCATCGTAACGCGATTAACTACCATGGTAAATCGTCACCGTAAGCGGTTCATCCCCTGGCCCAGGTGGCCACAACCATGCCCCCATACAAAAACCCCGCCATTCTCTCCCATTATGCACCTTTTATTCTCGCCTCTGCCAAACTCACATTCCTTCATCTTCGTCTTCACCGACCTCAATCCACTCTCTTCGGTCTTCCCAGCCGGTTGGTTCCCAACACACTCGCTCCACTATACATCCGCTTAACCAACCGACTATCATTCATCCTTTCCACATGACCAAACCATCTCAACATACTTTCATTTATTCTCTATTTACCCTTTCTTCACACCACACCACTCTCTAATACGTTCATTCCTCACTCTTTATTAATTCTTTTCACACCTACATGCCCTAAGATTGTCCATCTGAACACATTGAACTTTAGATCTATACTTTATTCCAGACCATAGTCTCACTACCATACACAGGCAACAGTAACAACATACCCTCATGTAAGACTCTAGCGCACCTGGACTTAGTCCCTTTACATTCACCAACGATTTAATTGCACCAGTCACCTTCCTGCCATTCACAACTTTCCTACTACACTCTGCATCATCTGTTCCCTTCATCCAACACATACCCTAAATATTTAAACTCACACTTGCTCCAGCTGCTCATCATCTAACATAACTTTCATACTGAGGACTGTCCTCACTCACAACCATAACCTTACCTATTCAATGTTTATTTTCAAACCCCTTTGCCACAACCCTGCCAAATTCCTCCACCAATCCTCTCAAACTCTCTTCAGACTCACAAGAACCAAATCATCCGCATACAATAGGTAGGGCACCGGATCTGCCGGGCGAAATCGAAAAAACAAAATCATGTATAGGCGAACGAGAAAAAATGAATTTTGTATTATATACATTATATATTTTTTTATTATTAATATTATTTCATTTCTATATTTTATTTATTTTTTATAATTAAATTCTGTATATATATATATATATATATATATATATATATATATATATATATCAATATATATATATATATATATATATATAGTATATATATATATATATATATATATATATATATATATATATATATATATATATATATATATATATATATGAAGCGGCGCACGAAAATGGAAAGCGTTTCACGATAAATGTGAAAACGGTTAACACCCATCTGAAACTGAACGAAC
>JABUQX010110392.1:20000-23580 GCA_015478945.1 Trachelipus rathkii | reverse complement strand
CGGTAAGAGAATGAAGATCTTTGATGATGTTGGCATTTTTTTTTAAGTATTAGATTTTTTATTTCCAGTAATTTTTTTTCCAGATGAGCGTGATTCTTTAGTATTAGGTTAGTGTTCCGTCGCCAAGATATGGAATTTCTCCTCGTAGGATTTAAGTTGTGTTCGTGTTTTTAATGATGAAGGAGATCAATCATTTGGTTTTCTTTTCTGTGTTTTTGACCTGTTTTTTTATGATTAAAGAGCGTTGTCACTTCGTGTATGAATATTTATGTTGTGTTGTGGTTACTTAGTTTGTCGGTTTTAACGAGTGACCGTGTAAGTGTGTTCTGGTCTGTTTTTTGTCTATTTTGTGTTGAGAGAAAAACTGAAACGGAGCAAATATTAGTTTGTCACATGAATATTTCGTGTTACCATTTTATCACATTTGATGTTATAAATGCCTGAATCTATGTTTGGGTTATTGTTTGAAGGTTTTAAGCTATGTTTCAAGATTATGTTGTTTGATTTTACTGTGTGTATGGAATTTGGAATATACTTACGAATGATGTTTTTGGTATATTGGGAATATGTAATATGTTAGAATATGGACTATTGTTATTATAAATTTTTAAATATTTCTGTTTTGCTTTACGTGTTGATTTATTTATATGGTTATGGGGATGGATATTTTAATTTAAGAAAAATGTTTTTAAGAAAGTTAATTTCGGCTTGTAAATATTGTGGGCTGCAAAGTTTAAAGGCACGGAGGAATAGGTTGCTCATGACCGCTATTTTTGTGGAAAAATCATGAGCGGAGAACCAGTGAATATATGAAGGATTTGAAGAGGGTTTTCGGTAAATGCTGAAAGTTGGGAATTGATCTATGGACCAAGTTATTTGCAAATCAAGAAAGTTTATTTTGTTATTTATTGCCTTTTCTAATGTAAATTTTATATCATTGTGAATATTGTTAATAAAGTTTAATATTGTGTTTATATCTATATCCTGAGGTATTAAGGCAAAAACATCATCTACATAGCGGTACCAGATTATGGATGGAAATTTTGGGAAGATATGATAAGTTTCTATTAGTTCCATGAATATATTACTAAATACAGGTGAAAGAGATGATCCCATGCATAAACCAGAAATTTGTTTGTAATACCTATCCTGAAAATTAAAATATGAATGATCCAATGTGAGATTGATTAATTGTTTTATCGTATTAAAAGTAGGTTGTAAACTAATATTATTTTGGGAGAGATGGTTTTCTAGTAAATCCAGAGTGAAAGTTACCGGTACTTTTGTGAATAATGACACAACATCAAAACTGACTATATTATAATCTGAAAATTTTTTTTTTATTGTGTACAAGTTGTATGAAATGTTCCGAATTTTTTATGTGTGAGGATGATATATTGCCAATTATAGGTTGTAGTTGGGAAGCTAGCCATTTTGATAGGTTCTTTGTAATACAATTTATGAAATAAATCAATGGACGTAAAGGAAATCATCAAAAAGATCCATTCTCTCTACCCAAGTAGCCAAATAATTCAAAAGTAGCCAACCTCATCATGGAAAAAATTTTCAACCTCTAGTCCCGACGAAGTGTTTCGCATACGAACACGAAAGCTTGGCTGTCTAATTATTTTTATTTTTGTTATTCATAAAGTGTTCTTATTTTTGATATGTGTTAATTAAAGTTTACAAATAAGTTCTTTATCAATACCTCAAGGGCGAAGAAATATTTCAGTAAAATACAATCTACGCGAAGAAAGTAGAAATCTTATTCACTACATTATGAACCCTGCATTCCAACAAGAGGTAATTCTATTTCTGAACTTAAACTACATCCTGAAAAAAGTGTTCTATAAATATCTTGATTCCTTAACAACTGCGAATCTTACAAAATGCAATATATGTTTTCTACAAAATTGTTTAAAAGATTGCATCATACCGAAAAGCTTAATTCCAAAATATATATATATCAACAGAAGTGACCCATTTCCAACTATTTACAATCATTTACTGAAAAACAAAATAGAAGGACTAAAACAAGAACTGAAGAAAAAATTTAGCAAAAATTACCAAAACTTCAAGCATCTTCAACAATATTATAATAATAATTACGAAGACTTTAACTTATTTACCAAAATTTTGGACTATGCCTATCATATTAGAGATCGAAAAGTTAACTTAAGAAACACCTATCTCAAAACAAAATTAGACGATATTTACCGGAATACTCTTGGAATAATGACACAACATCAAAACTATTGTTAACAAATCAAACTATAATCTAAACCCCACAGAAAAATCATTACTAAGCTTTGGCTTAAGTTTTGCTTTACCAAACGATGATCCATGGATACAACTTACAAAAAATTTCAACAACTGGAAAAAGTACAACAAAAAACCAGAAATAAATAGTGATATTCTTTTCGGCATTATACTACAATTACAAAAAGAGTTCCTGAAACACACAGGTTTTCCTAGAAGGTTTTTTAATGCACTGACTAACTTAAAAAAGAACAAGGATATAACCATCAGTCGTTCTGACAAAGGTAATAACATAGTTATTTTAAACACTATTGATTATCTAAACAAATCACTAGATCTCCTTAAAGACGAAAATACATATACCTCCATAAACAAAAACCCTCTAAAAAACTCCCAACTACTTTTTAATAATTCTTTATTAAAAATTTTACCTAATCAGGAAATCCTAACTCAAAAATTCAATGCATACCTTCCAACACTCTCTAGATTTTACACAATTCCAAAAACACACAAAGAAAACATGCCAGTACGTCCAATAGTTTCAAACATAAATTGTATTACAAAGAACCTATCAAAATGGCTAGCTTCCCAACTACAACCTCTAATTGGCAATATATCATCCTCACACATAAAAAATTCGGAACATTTCATACAACTTGTACACAATAAAAAAAAATTTCAGATTATAATATAGTCAGTTTTGATGTTGTGTCATTATTCACAAAAGTACCGGTAACTTTCACTCTGGATTTACTAGAAAACCATCTCTCCCAAAATAATATTAGTTTACAACCTACTTTTAATACGATAAAAACAATTAATTAATCTCACATTGGATCATTCATATTTTAATTTTCAGGATAGTTATTACAAACAAATTTCTGGTTTATGCATGGGATCATCTCTTTCACCTGTATTTAGTAATATATTCATGGAACTAATAGAAACTTATCATATCTTCCCAAAATTTCCATCCATAATCTGGTACCGCTATGTAGATGATGTTTTTGCCTTAATACCTCAAGATATAGATATAAACACAATATTAAACTTTATTAACAATATTCACAATGATATAAAATTTACAGTAGAAAAGGCAATAAATAACAAAATAAACTTTCTTGACTTACAAATAACCTGGTCCATAGATCAATTCCCAACTTTCAGCATTTACCGAAAACCATCTTCAAATCCTTCATATATTCACTGGTTCTCCGCTCACGATTTTTCCACAAAAATAGCTGTCATGAGCAACCTATTCCTCCGTGCCTTTAAACTTTGCAGCCCACAATATTTACAAGCCGAAATTAACTTTCTTAAA
>JABUQX010110392.1:10000-15000 GCA_015478945.1 Trachelipus rathkii | reverse complement strand
CTCTTGTTTTATTTTATAGAAAATGTTGTTGCCTTGAAGTTTCATTTTCACCTTCGTCTTCTACAACATCAACGAGCATGAGCTCAAACCAGAAAGACAAGATTTTTATGGCACATTAAAATATCTTGTTCTTTCTGCCTTCAACTTATGCGTTGAGCTGTAGAAGAAGAAGGTGAGAGTGAAACTTTCAAGAAACAACTATTCTTATGAAATAAACAAAAATTAGGTTCTAGCACGATGGTTTTTTTGTGAAGAAAAACTGAGATTTTGTGGAAAATTCGCATTCTCAAAATTTTGACCTCAATAACACGGAGTTTAACGTTATTCAATATAAGCTTGAAATTTTGCCAATCTCATTTTTTAACAATTTGAAAATTTTAGGTTGGCCCAATGAAAATACAACGAAAAAAAAAATTCCACCCTATGAGCTGTGACCACCCGATATAATATAATATATATAATATTATATATATATATATATATATTATATATATATATATATATATATATATATATATACTATATATATATATATATATATATAGATAATATATATATATATATATTATATATGGGAAATATATTTCATTAACAGCAAAAAATTTATAAATTATTAATCTCATATCTCAAAAAAACTCAATAGCTACAGGAAAAGAATACATTGCTGGGATGCTGGTCCAATTTAGTCCGGAAAAAAAAAATCCAAAAACATACAATATTTAAATTTTGCTTTTTTTTTTTTTTTACTAAAGAATACCCCAAGGAACCGCACCGATGGCAGAGTCGGGTCCTCGGCCTTCGGGAAACTACGGGTAGGACTAATTCCCCCCCTCCGGGAGGGTCTCCGGAACCCCGCTCTTTGGTATTTGGTGTCGCGGAGTTCACTCCGCCCCTCCCCCTACGGGTATGAAAAACGTCCCCCCCTGTGTCCCCGTCGGGCTTCGAGCCCCCCCCCCCCCCCCCCCCCCCCCCCCCCCCCCATACTTGCCGTATAATACCTTTACAAATAATATATATTATAATATATATATCTATGTCCCCTGCTCCTAAAAAAAAATAGCCAATATTATTATTTTAATTTTATTATTTTTTTTTACAGTTTCCTAACTAACAAATTTTACACGGATTCCAAAAATGTATTTCCTTTCGCTGTAGCTATTGTATTTTTTGAGATAATATATATATCGTTTTTTTTTTTTTTTTTTTTTTTTTTTTACATTTTCCGCACTAAAATTGGAACAAGCATTCAAACAATGTATTCCTTTTCGTTACTATTGTAGTTTTTGAGATAATCTGATTTAAAAATTATATTTGCTGTTTAATGAAATACATATAGCCTATATATATAATAATATATATATATATAATATATATATATATATATATATCATATTATATATATATATATATATTATATATATATATATATAATATATATATATTATTATATATATTATAATATAAATATATGATATATATATATTACCTTCTAGAGTTCTTTTGCAAAGTTCGCAGGTGAAATGAGGTGACAATTTCTTGTCTTGTTCTCAGAGGTATGCCAAAATAATACCTTATAGGCCTCACACATTTTAGCAAATGGTTTTATTCACAGTACCTTTGCTCTGCCTTTAATAAATTCACCGCACTACATGAACAAAATGAATCTGCCTGATATTTGAGACCTCTTCGATGCCATCAAAGACACGTATCTCCACTTAACAGGATACTAGAAGATGATGAACTAATCAACTAACTATATTGATACTTGAGCTTACGTTCCCTGCATTCTATGAGCTACGTTCTCGTATTTCATTCGTCATCAAAGTTTTTTTTTTTTTACAGATCGTTACCACTAATTATTAACGAGTGTGTATTAAAAAAAAACATTAATTTTCTCTGAGATGCAAATAGATCAGCTTGAATATATATATATATATATATATATATATATATATATATATACATATATATATATATATTTATATATATATATATATAATATATTTTATATATATTTATATACAAATAGATAAAAATATTATATATATATATATATATATATATATATAATATATATATATATATATATATATATATAACAAGGTCTTAAACAATTAACACATTTATTACGGAAAAAATATGTGTATTTAACACATAAAGGAGGTTGGAAATATATTGTCATATACATACAGGATGTAGCTTCAAGATTTCTAATCAATTTTTTAGAAAAAGTGAAATATTGAGATTTTTTTTTTCTATTTATCCGATCAACATCAAATTTTCAGGGCGTATATAGTAGTGCGAGATACACCTTTTTAACTGAGAAATTTTTTTTTTGTATACTGGAAAAAAAAAAAATTAAATTTCCCCCCAAAATTTTTTTTTTTTTTTTAAAAATTTGTTCCAAGAAAAAATTTAAATTTCCAAAAATTTTTTTTTTTTTTTTTAAATTTGTCGAAGAACAAATCCAAAACTACTGCTTATACAAAACAATGATCTAAATAAAAAAAATGTGTATCTACCTCAACTACATAAACTCTGAAAATTTCCTCCTGATTGAATGACCAGAAAAATAATTATCGCACTTTTTCTTTTTCAAAACCAAAAAAAAAGTAAGTTTTGAATTTTGACATAGCTAGGATCTGGGGTCAAATATCAAACAAAAAATGTATACATTTTGTAGGTAATGAACCTATCTATGTATAGTTCAAGTTTGAAATTTCGAAATAATTGTAGGAGGTGAAGCAAAAAATATGAAAAACAAAGGTTTTCAAAAAATTAAAATATAAAAGAAATTACTATAGACACAGAAAGCACCTGGAAAAGACGTTTTTGAGGTCAGAAAAAGCTGCGGTTTGCTTTTTTCCTATCAAAATTGGCTGAAAATTAATAATTTTATGTTTACTTTTAGGTAGGGGGTAAATGGGGCTCAGTTCGGAGCTAAAATTTGATATTCCCCTTTATCCTCAATTTAAAAAAAAAAAGGTCATGTGTCGCAATGTTCACCACAATTAAATTTCACAACGGATTATTGGAAACAAAATGCCAAATATGCATGATCTAACGAACTTTACAACCCGGAAAAAATATATTACTCGTAAGGAAAGTTGCTTCACTAAAAATAATTAGAAAAATTTGTAGTGAATTTTATTGTCTTTTGTCAAAACTATTCTTGGAGATAATATTTTCAGTGTGAAAGTTCGTATTTATAGTTGTTCTTTGATTTCAAGGTTCTAATTTATTTTAGAAATTTCTTGTAAAAGAAATTAAGAAAAAAATTACAAGTTGGTAAGAAAAAAATTCTCCTTTCTACCACAATATATTTATTTAATATATTTATTTTCCCTAAAATATATTTATCCTGAATGGATTAAGTAATTTTTTATTTTTTTGCGCTGAGTTCAAAAATCAATATAATTTTTTCTTAACATCGATAGTTTTTGAGATATTTGTACCTTCATATTTGCTACGTTTTTTCTCTGTGGCAGCGTGTTGTTGTGATTTATTTTAATATTATAATGATAAATAAAACATTAAATGTTTTCCTTTACTGGAGGGTCTTTGGGAAGTAAAAGAAACATTAAAAAAAGGACAATACCGTTATTACATTGTAAATGCTTTGATGATAATGCTATTCTAGAAATTAAAAGTTCTTTGACTATTGAGATTTTCTAGAGTGAAAACTTTCATCTTTTCTGAGTAAAGATTATATATAGTCTCCCATCATGGCAGTATCCCATCGCCATTGGTATCTTCTTTCCATTGTTGTGATGTCCTGATGAAATCTCTCGCTTACTCCTAGCTGACGTCATCTAAGTTTTCTGGGAAGAAATCTAGGTGTGAATACAAGAAATGTACTTTTAGGGACATACGACAACCCAGTTCTTTGAAGCTTTCATTAAGCTTTGCTACCAGATGTTTGTAGTTAGGATATTTGTGATTTCCTAGGAATCCACGAACAACACCACTAATTGCACACAAAGCTTCTCTTTCAACATTCGTCATTGCTTTTTAAGTTTCTCCGACTTCAACACAGCGTCTTATTTAGGGTCAACAAATACCACCATTGTTTAGCTTAGAAGTTGGGAAATATAGAAACTACTTCCTTGAATGCTTCTCTCTCAATTCCAAGACCTTCACAGAACTGTTACCAATCCAAAGTTGTGATAGGAACCAAGGGTAATTAAACTTTGGCTCGACTCGACTAACGGCGTCTGAGAATATTTAACTTCCTTGCTGCAGTTCAACTCGTGGTAGTCACTGAACTTTCTTCAAAGAATGTCATCATCAGTCTCTGCAATCCCACAGCAAACTGCCCACCCCCCCCCCCAAGGCACGAATATTTTGTGATCTCCCCTTGCAAACAAACAGGTCCACGAATCAGCATTGTGATTTCAACATTAGATATCGTAGGTTTCCTTTCTTCTGTACGGAGTGTGCAAGAGGCAAAGATGGATATCGATTTCCATTGTGTAGCACCACTCCTTTGAGACCTCGTACTGAGCTGTCTATGAACAGCCGCCATTCTGCCGGATCATGCTTCAATCCAAAAGCAGGAAACAAAAAATTCACATCTTTACAAAAGCATAGTTCGACACTAACAGTAGATTTCAAACTTCTCATGTCGTTTTTGGTATACACCTGCCCTGCAGTCATCACTTAGTAGATGTCATTCCTTCAACCTTGATGTTAACAGTTCAGTTCCTGGCTTTGTGAGAATTAAAACCCTGATCAAATCATCTAGTTCATTTTGATTTGGAAAGTGACGCTTTGAAGTCGTTCTTAACATAATAGATTTTTCGATTTCTTCGTTACTGCTACCTGCTGACTCTTTAGACGAAATATCCATTGGTTCTTCTGTCTGCAAAGAGGGAGATGAATACATACAGAAACGACACCAAAAACTTGATTGACGTTAGTATGATGCATTTTTAATAACATGAATACGTTATAACGACTTTAACATTTGTGTAAATCAAAAGTAATACGATTAGATGATA
>JABUQX010110392.1:0-5000 GCA_015478945.1 Trachelipus rathkii | reverse complement strand
TAATATATATCATTTATCTTAATTATTTATTATATTCAACAGTTCTTGTGATTATGAAAGGGTGGCACAGGACCTGGTTTGGCAAAAGTTTGCACGAGCCAACGACCAACTATATACAACCATTTATTATCCTTAATAGTTTAAAACTAGGCGTATAAATATTAATTAAATACAATTGTCATTCTTAATTACTAAAACACTCTAATGATAGGCGCGCGATAATTTAATGTGAAAATAAAAAGATCACACAATTTTGTTAGTTATTTCATAAGATTCTTGCAAAAAATTTTTTATCTATTACCATCTTTGATCAATACGTTTCTTGTAGTAAATCGTATTTGATATTTATGACCACTAACGTAGAACCACTCGGGGCTGCATCTAATTGTCATTATGCGAATTCGAAGCGATCATTGGACGCTATTAACTGTGACAGTCCCTAGTTTTCTTTATATGCTCACAGACAATTAAATTCCACATTCTCGTATATCGTTCTACAAGCACGAGGGAATACATTAACCTGTCTGACCTCCAAGAATCGTATTTTTATTTTTCTTGATTCGTTCTATGTATACAGATCTCTTCTTTTTTAAAACCACAAACCATGTTGTAATCAGAAAAATACTATTATGCTTGTTATAGGTAAGAGTAGACATAACAATCTTTCCTCGTACACCAATTATAGACTTTTTACGATGAAGTTATATATATATATAATATAATAATAGATATATATATATATTATATTAATATATATATATATTAAAATATATAACCTATACATTTATATACATATTATATATTTATATATATATATATATAAATATATATATTATAATAACTATTAATATATATACTACATTATATATATATATATCAGATCTATACTACCACGTTAATAATCTATTACTGATACTAAATTATATATATATCATACTATATATATATATATAAATAAAATTTAAGAACTCTATATTTATTATATTATATAATAGATAAATAAATATTTTAATAAGTTAAATATATATATATATTATATATATATAATATAATAAGAATATATATAATATATAATATATTATAGATATTATATATATAGGAGCATATATATTTATATAATATATTTAATAGTATATATAACGACTACTTCTACTACATATCTGTATATATATACAGGACTAAAAGATAATTATAGTGGAAATTATAATATATATATATAATTAAAATAAAAATAGTTTTCTGTAATTCAGAATAAAAAAAATTAAAAATTCTTCAACACGAAATTCTCAAGGAGATATTTTTCCATTTAAAAACTTTGAAATATTTCATTACTTTTAAAAAAATTCTTTTACATTATTTAATTAAAAGTTCCTTTTAATTTTATGTTAATTAACCTGTCAGATTATATATAGGCAATAATTCCTTTTAGATTATTTAATTAAAAATTCCTTTTAGATGATATTATTAAATAAAAATTTCCCTTTTAGATTATTTAATTAAAAATTCCTTTTATGTTATTTAATTAAATTCATTTTTAATATTAATTTAAAAATTTTACCTATTTAAATAGGACATCATTTCACAATCAGGCTTAACAAAAATCTTTATATAATTTATATATTAAAATCCTTTTAGATATGTACTATTAACTAATATGATCCTTCAGGGTTATTTTAATTAACAATCCACGGCCTGATGTTTTTATGTATTAAAAATGTTATAATAATGCATGCATACAGACCCCCCTTTAATTAATTAATAATAGTTAATTATCAAGATATAATATACCACAAAACCAGTTATATTGTAGATAAGTAGAAGTTGATGTCAAGTAAGTAAGTAGTCTGTATCGGTTAAAAGACTAAAATTTCAAGCTTAAAGCTTGAGAAAAAATTATACAATTACAAAAAACCAAGCAATATACGTCCCCTCCTCCCACTGTTAACAAACGTAGTTGATATTAGGAAAAGGTATTTTCGAAATTGATAAAATAAAATTAACTATGCCCTTTTATTCATCCACACACCATGAAAATCAATCAGACCCATAAATATGGCGTTTGGGTTTAATCCATTCATTATATGTAATTAATGTATTATATTTCATATTAAATAATAATTATATTATTTATACGATATATTTACTTCTTGGATTTTTAAAAAAAAATATTGTTTATTATGAATATTTTATATTGTATGTTATTCAATGTAATATAAAAATAATTAAAATAAAATAAAATATAAAATAAATTGTATACTTTTAATACAATATAAATCAAATATATATAAAAAATAATATTATATATTAATAACTATAACCATATATTTCATAATGAATTATAAATATAATATATTATAAATATATATATTTATATAATTAAAGTTAGGTAAACTATATATGGTATATAATAAAAATATTTATTTTAACATGTTGATAATAGAGGTTAAAATTGTGATGATGGTATTGATTACCTCTGTATATGCGACTTCGAGACTATTTTAATTTCTTAACTTCACAGCTATTTTAATTATATGATCGCATGTATATGACAAAAACCAGTATATCACGTTATCAAGCCTATCCATAAAAGTAATTGAAGTCAATTTACTACTTATATAATAAATTAATATGATATAATATGTATTATATAATATTATTATATATAAAATAATATATAATTTAATATATAATATAAAAAAATAATTATTATATCATATAACCCCTATTATATCATAGTAATAACTTACTTAATATAATAAACACAATATAATAATATTTTCCGTGGTATATATATCTAAATATTATATTATATATATAATAATATTAGTATATCTAAATTTATTATGAGAAATAGTATGATATAATAATCTAATAATATTAAATATAATATATATATATACTACTCGATTGAATGTCGTATTTGTATGCACGTATGTTATGCTTTTGTAAATAGGTGAAGGTTCTATATAGTAGGGGATAGATTTCACAAAATTTCCAAGCATAAATACAAAAATGGTAAAAAAAAGTCATTTTTTTTACATGGCTTGGTGAAAACTATCTTTTATTTTCTTCTAGAGACGAAATTTATCTGCAATAAATTTAATCATTAAATCGTAGTGGATCCCAGACAGTTCAAATCATTAGTAATATTCTATAATGAACAAACATACGAATTGTTGTCCAAATCGCATAAATTTAATAAATAAGTACAAAATACATTTAACAAACTACAACACAATTAATAAAGTCAATTTAATCAAGCAAAAACATGTCATGCAAATACAAAACACTATACACACTAAGACCTCAAATCATAAAATACAACAAAAAGCTACACTCACCAAATTGTACGTTGACTATCCGCCCACTCACCACACGTGACTATCCTAATCAGCTACTTTTATATCTATAATTAATTCAGTCCACAGCCCGACAGCATCGAATTTGCTGTATAGATACATAAAACTTCCGTTACTATCTGTTTGCTCTTAAATTCTCATATTCTTCAAGCGTATAAAGATTCAAATACCAGTAAATATACTCTGGAAAGTGCAAACAAAGCACATCGTGAAAAAATTTTTCAAATTGTACTTAAGAAGAGTCGAGCCATCCTGGACATTTAAATATAAAAAAACGTTGCTGAATCTGGGCTACTTTAGATATTACTACGTACATTTTAAGCCATAAATCACATTTTCTTTTCAGATATTGTTTAAAAAACAATAACAAAAATTATTAAAGATCAGTGATAAGCTTAAAAATACATAGATTCCGAATAAAAAATATATAGATTTAATACTTATGATATTATTATACATAAAATATATAGATAATTATATAGTTATATAAATATATATACTAATATATTAATTCACATATTAATATATATAATATAAAATAATTATTTATTACTATTACATATTTTGGCTAGTAGGATATAGGTATATATATAAGATAAGTGTATAATAAACTAAAATATATAAAATATACTAACTATAATATATGTTATTTATATATATTTTGCCCTATATGACTCCCCTTATATTCGAAAGGGTAGTATAGAGATCATTTTATCAGAAACCTTGGGCTCCCCTAATTTGGGATATCCATGTTCATTTCCAAAATCCAGAACCTCCTCCCATAAGGTCTGCTTGAGGGAGAAGATTCTGCTGAGATTTCTTGTGGGAAAAGTGAGCAGGGAGGTGTACCTCCAGCAGGAACGGTGCTACCGATCAGTTGTGAGCTTACTAAATTAAGCATCTACGACAGAGTGGGGATGGAAGTAATCTTGAGAAATCGAAATCCGTCATGCTTGATTCTGGAGATGTGATGGTGCTAATGAACTGAAGTTCTGTAAATGATAAAGGAACATTTGGCAGTTGTTATCAAAGGCCAGGATAATTCATAAGCAACAAGAAGCAGAGAAGAAGATTATAAGAGCGATGAAAGGACAAATAAGGGAATACAAGTTGGAGTTATCTGAACCAGGAAAAAGAGGTTTATTACAAAAGAGAAATAGATAACCAGTGGAGGGGCCCAGCAAAGGTGATTGGACGGGATGGAAAGACCGTGATCGTGAAACATAGGGGGACCTTAAAAGATGTGGCTAGGATTCAATTATGGTTTATTTATATTTTTTTTTTAAAGTTATTTTGATATATTATAATCAGCCTTTCTCGTTTTTACAGATATGTATTCTAAATAAAAATGAAGTATAGTATTTAAATGATCTACCCTCGATAAGTGCTTTAGTAATAAGCTTAAACCAAATATAAAAAAAAAAATTTAAATTCTTTAAAACCAACTTTTTTTTATGTGTTCTGGCCTATGCATGCGCTGTAGTGGTGCTGGTGTATATATTAAATAATATTTTACATAGAATTTCAAGTAAGAAAAAATTGAAAAATTTAACAATAACTTTTGTAATAAGCTTTTCACTGGTGGTTTGTTTTCATTCGTATATAGGATTAATATTCAATTTTGAAAATCAAATATTTTGC
>JABUQX010110390.1:5000-12308 GCA_015478945.1 Trachelipus rathkii | reverse complement strand
AAAAGGAGAAGTGATGAACCCGTTCTTGACGATTTACGCATAGGAGAGAGAGTTTCCCCGGCATTAGACGAGGTCCTGTCCTCATGTCACACCCCCATGAATCGTATAGAACTTTCTCTTACTATTTCACTCTAATTTCGCTCTTTAATCTAGTGTGGAAGTTTGGTCCCGTAAGTCACTGTCAGATCAACCTTTTTTCCGTATGCAGAACTCGCATAATCTATACGCTGCTAATCCTCTTAACCTCACTAACTTTCTGAGTTCATTGAGGGTTTGCTGAAATTACTCAATTAGGCTCGAGATTATGCATTTCTTCCTCTGCTTCTCGTGCCTCTATTTTCTTATAATGACCCAATAACCGATACTAACCCTTTCTGTCTAAAGTCTTAATTCTTCTCTCATAGCGGCCACTGTGCCTCTCATTACTTCTTCGACCTCTTTTCAATACTCTATTTATTTCCTAATATTGTACTGTGTATGTGCAGATAGTGATTTCTAGTTTTCTGAGCTAATACTAAGTAAGGTCTACACCCCTGCCCTTGGTAAATCCATTTGTTCACGCTCTATCGTACTTCAACCATCTCATCTTCTGAATAAGGATCGTGAGCCAGTGGTGTAATATTTAGCAGTGACCCTCGCCGTCCCTTAAGCCCCTCTTACAAAAAGCACTATCCTCGTCGGATTAATTGTTTAAATCTGTTTTTTTGCAATTTTAAAATAGATTGGATATGAATTATAAGCTATTATTCTTTGTATTCTCGCTTACAACTCTTCAATATCATTGCTGATGTGCTTTTATGTATTTTCTGATTATAGTGGCACTCATTATTTTTGAACTGGTCGACGGTTTTGTCAAGTTATAAAAAATACTAATAAAAACAATTGGCTCTGGTGGGTTTGGATCATGGTATGCAAATGACAGTATTATGTGCCTAGAATCTGAATATTTTTCACTTGAATTGTTTTACTTACAGGAGTGGGATAAGTAGTTTGTTAACAGAAAAATATAGTTATAAAAAGAAGAAAAAATAATATCATAAACTATTATTATAACTAATAGTTAGAAGTAATATGTTTGACATGTCCATTTATAGGCCGTAACACCGAATATACATGGTAGATTGTAGATGTATGAATTCCGGTACACATTCCTGTTATAATATATAGTTAATATATATATATATATATATATAATATTTATATATCATATTCAATTATATATATCATATATTATATAATCTTTATATATATATATCTATAGTATATATATTATTATATATATTATTATATATATAATATATTATATTAATTATGTATTATATAATAGTATAATATATATATTATATTATACTCATATATATATATCTTAATATATATATTATATACATATATTTATTTAATTTAAAATTTAATTTAAATTAAATTTAATTTAAATTTTAATATATAAATTATCTATATATATATATATTATTTATATATATATATATTATATTCTTATATTATATATAAAATATTATATAATTAAAATATTGTATATTTATATTAATTTATATTTGATTATATATTATATTTATATATATATAAAATTACATATCTAATATATTATATTATATAATATATATTATATAGAACATTATAAAATAAATAATTAACTCTAAAATGAGCAATATTCTGTGTATATCATGTAGCGAAAATCAACAATAATAGGACGAATTATATTCAAAATCTTTTGTGACCGAAAGGACTCTTCTAAGGATACTCTATCCTCTTCCTTTGATATCCTCAAAAAAGAATCCTGAAAGAACATTTAAGCTAAATTTTTGCCTAATTTTTTTTCTTATATTTTTAAATGTATAATATTTTTGCAATGCAAGACATTTTTGTAAAGATGAAGCCATTTGATGGAATTCGATCCTGTTTAGTTATATGATACTTTCGTACTTCATTTTTCGCTTTGTGAGAACAAAGGAGATGAGGTGCAACCCTCAGAGTAATAATAATAATAATAATAATAATAATAATAATACAATATAATAATATAAATAATGTTTTGTTATAAAATGGGTGTTTTTGATGTTCTAGGTGTCAATAATAATAATAATAATAATAATAATAATAATAATAATAATAATAATAATAATAATAATAATAATAATAATAATAATAATAATAATAATAATAATATAATTAATTGAATAATATAATAATAATAATAATATAATAATAATAATAAATAGCTTGAAATATGAGTTTGGTGTTATAAATAGAGAGAGTCTGATGTTGAAGTCATTGAACTTGATATGAGAAATGGATGAAATTTGATGTCACTAAAAATGTGCCAAATTTTTTGCGAATTCTAGAACAGGTAAACGTAATCTGCTCCATAAATGTTGTTAGTTTATCATGGGATGAATGAATTTTATGAAAATATTCACAATATAAATAGAAAGAGAAATATAAAAGACGAGCAATAGTTATAAAAGCATTATTTGTAAAAGGGAACATAGCAATTAGGTCTGATAATAATTCAACTTGGATCAAATTTCAGTATTTTAAAAGGGGAGTGAAAAAGAACGGGTGGGTGGTTGCTATTCATTCATTTTTATTTCAATAAACATACCTGATATCCTCATTCCCTCACCGCCTCAACTGATTCATCCCCAAATCCATCTTCCACCCTTATTCCCCTCACCCCTCATCACCCCTACCAACTCAGCCCTCACCCACTCATCCCCCTTCACCCACCTCACTTCGAGTTTGAAATTAAGAATATTTTATTCTATATTTTCGTTTAACTCAGAGATGTTAGTTAAAAAATTATATTTGTTTAAAAACAAATATATAATATTCAAATATATTTAAAAAAATATATACTTATAATTATTTATTTACTCTCAAATTAATTTATAAATATATACATAATTATACAAATTGCATTTACTGTTGTTATATTTATAGAATTACAACAAACAAATTGGGACAATTGTGCTTTATGCCATTATAATAGATAATTAATTAATGAAAGTTATAATTATAAATAATTATATTTTCGCATTCATCTATGAAAATATTTACAAATAACTATAATTATGTTTATAAATAATTAAAATCTATACATAAATATTATTGGAATGATTATTATAATTATAATAGTTAATAATGAAGAATGAAAAAATGTTAGTGGTTTTAATCTTCACTTACAAATTTATATATATATATATATATATATATATATATAATATATATATATATATATTATTATTTATATATATATACTATATATTATATATATAATATATATATATGTATTATATGTATATATATATATATTATATTTAATATATATATTATATATATATATATATATATTATATAATATATATATATATAATATATATAATATATATATATATATACCCCATTATATATATATATATCTATATATATATAAATTAATAAATATATAAATATCATATAATTATAATTATAATATATTATATATATCACATAATATAATATATTAATAATTTAATATATATTTAATATATTATATATATATATTTAATATCTTTGAGTATATATATATTATAAGGAAAAGCCTTCTAGATTCTATTTTATTCTTAGTGTTATGCATTCAACTTATCACTTATTATATATATCATTATTATTTTACTATTATAATGTATCAACAAATTAAAAAACTCACTAATTTGTTAATGAACTTATATATTTATAATTGAAAATTAAATTTTAACACATCAAGGAAAGAGAGCAATTATATTTCCCAGATAGGTCCAAAGACAGCCTATACTAAGCGAGATCCTATAATCACTAATTTCAGGCTTATAAAGAACGTATTTTACCTTTCTTTGATCTCTTATCATCATTCCTAGTTAGTGTATATTATTTCCAACGTATATTGGTATATTATTTCTTATGATATATTCTGCTATATTAATATTTACCTATTATCTATTACTATTAGGTTGTATTATGAGTTTAGAATAATAATTTTATGTGTGTGTGTGTGTGTGTTTTGTTGTGTTGTTGTGTTAATACCTATAAGTCTTTAGACACTCTTACTCAAGTGTTGCCAGTATTTGGTAATTCAAGCATATACATGTCTGGTGCGTAAGACCAGAATAAATAAATAGGAGGTTGCCATAATCTTAATACATCCTAGCATCGGTAGGCATACAAATCAAGTTTTTCACTCCGTGAACATCCCAGATTGCAATGCTTATCAAGTATAGTTTTCACTGATCAGACCTCATGGTCTTATCTATCGGTGGTGATGAGATAACGATATAATATTATTAAATGGTCAAAATATAAGGATTCCTAAGTGTATGATTTATTATTATTTAGTATCACGTAGGTAATAGGTTGCGACTGGATTATCGTATATATATAGTATATATATATTATTTAATAAGTTATATCTATTTTATCACTTATAGTAGTAATCAAATATATATTATATATTACTAACTATTATCTATAATTATAATTATTGTTATAATCTTAATTTAGATTATAAAAATATATAATATATATATATACTTGGACTATGAAATTATACGATATATTAGTACCCTATGAACTTTTGTATATATATATAATATAGCTAAGTGAGAAGTAAATTTATTATGAGCTTTGAGTATATCCTTTAGAGTGCAGGTCTTCATTATATACTATATATATATATATAAATCGTATATGTTTATGATTTATACTTTTCCTATTTTTACTATATATTACTATTATTATGGCAAATAATCCTATTATGTTCATAACCTGACTATACTATTATATATATTAGTTTTATTGCTAATAAGTTGATTGCAATTTCGATTGTAACCGAGATGGAACGCGGTGGAAATAGAAGAGGGGCGAGAAATAAGTAGAATTACGACTGATTTAATTATGATTTTTATAGAAAAGTGGAAGAATGGTTTGAACTGTAAAAAATTTGAGAAAAATGTCTTTAGGAGTAAATCTAGTCAGAAGGAAACTACTATAATGAGGTATGGGTGTTGGATGTGAAGTGTTTTTAAAAGAGAGAGTACTTTAAGGGTTATAAGATAGAGTGTCATTTTACTATTAAAAAGAAAATAATATATTGCTAATAAGTTGTATTCGAATTTTCAAATTTTTAAGTTATTGATTATTTGGTTAAATGTAGTGGTGAGTGAGTGAGAAATCATGTAGATGTGAAATATGCAATTCATTTTCTTTCGACTCACATTTCTTTTATGTGATTAAATGAATGAAATATCTCAATCGCTTTAATGTTTATAAACAAAAATAAAAGTTATATAACAAATAAAATACGAGGAAAATAATAGTGAATGGTTGCGTTTTTCGCGAAAGATATATCATGTAGGTCATATGAAGAAAAATCATGATGTGCTCGCTCTCTGTCGGTCTGATAACAAGAGGGCTTGTATTCGGACGCCTATAGGGCAAATATAACGTGTGTTGTAGAAAAAAACAAATCTCATGTGATTGTTAACACAAATCCAATAACAACTTTACTTTAAACTAACCCTACACTTTAACCTAACTTTAACTTAACCTAACTAACCTAACCTAACTAACTTACCGAACTTAGCCTAACCTATACTACCTAGTAGCCTAACCTAACTTCCCAAGCTTGCCGGTGGGCTTGTATTCAGGATATTGTGTTATGATGTTTAGTGTCGACCGCCTATTTTTCCTGTCAGAATGCCTCCATTTTCCTCTGTTGCGATCGCAGTAAAAATTTGCGGGCATATAGGTGCCTATAACTGAAGATCCGACTATTTTATGCATATATATGCTTTGCGTGAATGGTTTAGTAGAATAAGAGTATGTGAGAAAACTTAATAGCCACCAACACCACCCCTGCACGCTATGCAGATATGATGTTTGTACCTAGTGATATTCATTAATTAATACGAAGAGGGAGGGTAGCATTATATATATAATATTATATCATGAAAGTAGTACAGGATAGAAATTAAAGATTTAATATATACATAGATAACGCTAATTTTGTGATTTTGGGAATATAATTTTATAATAGTAAAAGATTAATACCAAATGTATATATAGTTTGAGTATTATATAGCGATATATATAATGTTGGTTATATTTCACTTAATATAATATAGTTAATTATTATAAATTATGCATAAGTAGAGATTGTTATTCCATGTGATATAATAATGATAGTGAGTAATTATAATATGAGAGGATAGGGGATTATATATAAGATATTGTATTATATATATATATAATAGTAGTAATATTAAGGCATAATACCGTCACTACCGGGCGAATTTTCAGAAAAATAATTAAAATAGAGAGAAACAATTCATCGAAAGAGTGAGTTCTAGTATAGTAATTAATAGATATGATCATTATGGCAATCATATTTAATGTAAAGAAATATAAAAAATATAATAATAATAACTATTTTTAAAAAATTCTAAAAAAGTATATGAAATGTGTTTTTTTTTGGGGGGCATTTCAGAAAACCATAAAAACTCTCACCTATAAATTACCAATTCTATTATGTTGACACTAGATAGAAATGAGCTTCCCTAAACGTGTTAAGTGTCAGTGAGTTTACGATGATACGAGATTAGCTGCAGTTCGGCGAGGTTTAGCTGATTTTTTGTTCAATCTGTGCGACCCTTAGCAAGTTTTTAGCTACTTCTTTAGTTTTGGTTAGTTGTGGGTATATTTATATGAGGTTTTACAGATGCTACCGAGTACCATTCTCCTTGGTTACTGAGTCATTGCTACCGCCAGGTCAAGGTCATTCGGGTGAGGGGGTGGGGGGGAATGGATGGAAAATCTGAGAATTGCCCAGGGTTCATAAAATGTTTAAATATGAACATTTTCTAAATGAATGTACGCTATATCAATATTATTTTATATGTATAACAATAACTGACTAAAACTGTACTTATCAAGAAGAGTTTGTTGTCTAAATTACATTTTTTTTTTATATATTCGTACAGCATACCTTATAGTAAAAATTTTGAAATCTCGATGGTTTGAAAAAAATTTTTTGAAAGAAAAATCAAAAAATCTTATTTTATTTTATTATTTTTCTCTTAAGCATGCGCCGCATGTTCGACATGCACCTGTGTCTGCTAAAACTTTTATTAAATTATTTTTTTTTTTTTGTAAAACTTTTAGTTTTTTTTGGTAAAAACTAAAAACTAAAAATTCGGAATCTGCCTAACCGTAGATTTCCTGAAATTGCCGCGGTGTGAACGTATATACATAGTCTATACCATTATTATATATGTATTA
>JABUQX010110389.1:0-51204 GCA_015478945.1 Trachelipus rathkii | reverse complement strand
TATATCTTCTTCCTTCTCATGTCAAATTGTTTTTCAAAAGAAATTTATTTTAAGAGGAAAAAAATATGATACTATGTACAGAAATAACTATTTTGAAACTATAAAACAAATAAATCAAAAAAAAAAAAACTTTTACAAAAAATCAAAAAGTGTGATATTGATTTCTAATTACTTATTATGATTATTTATATTATTATTTATTATTATTATTATTATTAATTATTATTATTATTATTTATTATTATTATTTAATAATATTATTATTATTTATATTATATTATTATTATTATTTATTATTATTTTATATATTTTTATTTAATTATATTATTTATTATTATTATTAATTATTATTATTATTATTATTATATTATATATTATTTTATTTATTATTTATTATTATTATTATATATTATTTATTATATTATTATTATTTTATTATTATTAATATTATTATTTTATAGAGAGAAAGAATTAAATCAGCATTTCTCTTAATATAATTTTTGCAAGACTTTTTCTAAATTCCTAAAAACCCTCCTAACAGTTTCATTAATTTTCTTTAAACGCTACAATTCTGAAATATAAAACCAAAAATTAATTGCCTTTTGAAATGATCCAAGCTTTCGCCCGCTCACGGTGGACATTTCTTTCAAGGAATGACTTTATATGAAAGGAAGGCCAAAATTAAAACTTAAAATATACAATTATTACAAATATAATAAGTAAGATTTAAAAAACTAAAAATTTAAAATATACGAAAAAATTTTAAATGTGAAGTTGATATTTTAGATTGTCTTTTTCCTTTCTTTCTTTCTATGTAAAAATATTTAGGTAATCGGAAAAATTTCGTTATATTTTATATTGATGTCCGTTCTATGCTTCTTATAAGAAGGGACTCCGTCAGCCTAAGATCCGAAAATTTCCCTCTTTTTTAATCAAAATTTTGAATAACTTAAAAACATTTATTGTGTAATTTTTTTATGTTCTTCCTGCACTATTTTGGTGTAATCTTTTACTTTGGTTTGTACCTATGCTTGCAACATCAACGCTGGCCGAGGGGGTATTCGTGTTATAACCAATGTAAGTGGCGTTACATCTACTCTCATGCAATGGGAATTGGTTATACGACGTTGGTTTACACTTCGCCAGCAGATTGGTACATCACGAGTTATAAAGCCAAGAGAAGACAACTTTGTTGGGCCGATTATTAACTTCTAATAGTGATTTGGTTCATATTATTTTTTTTTTTTTCCCTTTTAAATAATGAACCAATCACTATTAGAGTTATATCGGCCAGACAAGTTGTCTTCTTGCTATTTATTACTCCGGTGATATATGTTACCATCTGCTGGCGGTGATACCACGTTTCCGGCCGGGTGTTCTCTATCCAATCCATTGCAATGAGAGTGGATGAAACGCCATTACATTGGTTTAATACGACGGAATACCACCCTCGGCGCAGCGTTCATGTTGCCAGCATAGGTTACAAACCAAGTAGATAACCACCATATGCAAGAAAGAAACAATGAAAAGTTACACAATTAATGAAAATAGGTTAACAAAATTACTTCAAAATTTTGATTTAAAAAAAGAGGGAATTTTCGGGAATTTAGGCTGAACGGAAGAAGTCCCTTTCTTATAAGAAGAAGGCATATAAACGACCATTCAAATATTAAAATATAACGAAAATGTCCCGAATTAATCTAAAACATTTTTTAAATTTCAGAATTAGAGGAAGCTCAAGTCAATGTAAATGATTCACTTTTTATATATTTTTTCGTATATTTTTTTGCCATAATTCAATACCATTTCTTGAAAATTCTTTTAATCGATAAAAATTTTCATATTTTTAAAGTTAATTTTCATGGCTTCTTTCATAAAATAAAGTCATATCCTTGAAAATGTCACCGTGACGACGAAAAACGGAAAGCTTTGTTGTATCAATTTCATAAGGCAATTAATTTTGTTTATTCAAGAATTGTCCCTAAGGAAAAGTTAATGAAAATGTTAGGAAAGGTTTTTTAGGAATTTAGAACAAAACTATTGCAGAATTTAAAACAAAGTCAGGACTATTTTATTATTATTATTATTATTATTTTATATTGATTATTATTATTATATTATTATTATTATACATTATTCTATATCTTTTTTTTTTTTATTAATATTCTATCTATTTTCTTTTTATATTATATATATATATATATATATTTATATATATATATATATATATATATATATATATATATATATAACTATATATATATATAATATATATATATATAGTATGATTATAATAATATATATATATTATATATATATATTATATAAATACTATATATATAAATTATATAATATAATATATATTATTATATATATATTATAATTATATATATATATATAATATATAATATAATATTATATTATATTATATATATATATATATATTATATTTAATTTAAATTGCATCGTGGTTTATATTTTTCTAGTTTTTAGATTTCAAAGTGGAGTTTGTGTTTCGTGTTTACATCTGCCTTGTGTGTGTTTGTGTTTTTGTTTCTAATGTGATGTTTATTTAGAGTGTTGTTTTTTAATTTTGTTTTAAGTGCATTAGTATTTTAATGTCATACTAGTCTAGTTTTCTAAATTTTACTTTTATAAATACTTACGAATAACGCTCTTTCAAGAGGACAGATGGAAACATAACCAATCTTCTCGAACGACCGTATCTTAAGATAAGTTTTAATGTCTTACCTTTTTAACTTTTTAAATTTTACGTATTTTTTAATTTATAACATTTTAATACAAAATAGATTATTGTTAGCATACCAGGTTTTAGCTTTTTTTTTAAAGTTTTTAATGATAGATTACGGGTTGCTGTTCCGTTTTTTTTAAAGTTTTTCTTTACGTTCGTAAAATTTTATTGAAGCTGTGGCGGTGTATGTGTCGTGGTTTGTATGTGTGGTGTGTGTGGTACTATGTGTGTGTGTGTTGTAGTGTGTGTCTGTAGTGTGTGTGTGTTGTGGTTGTGAGTGTGGCTGTGTGTGTGTGTTGTGGTTGTGTGTGTGTGTGTGTTGTGTGGGTGGGTTTTTAACTTGTTGAAGGTTTTTATATACTCTTACATATTTACCGCCCGTTTACTGATTTATCTCGGTTCCATTTTTATAAATCACCAATTTAATAATTTTTATTTTTAAGGTTTTAATGCGTCTAAAGAGACATTTTTTATTTGTTTATTTTTTTTTTAGTTAGTTTATTTCTTATTTTTGTTACGTAGTGATTCGTGATCGTGTGTGTGTGTTGTGTGTGTGTACATGTGTGTGTGTGTTAACTGTATGGTGTATGTGTTGTGTACGGTGGTTGGTGGTGACTGTGTGTTGTGCGGTCGAGCTTTTTTTTTTTTAGCAAAAAACCCAATCCAGTGGGAAAAATATATTTTGGGTGTTCGGCTATGGTATGGTCGATTGTGTATGTTTGTTGTGTGGGCGCGGTTTTTTTTAATTAAAGAGATGATGTAGGAGGTTTGGGAGTAGGCTAGGGTTCTCTATTGACATTTGCCAACGTCCGTGGCCTGGATGCTAACTTCCAATATGTGGAGTATCACCTTTCTTTTACTCTCTACCCTATATTTTATTACTGTCTAGACCAGCTAGGCCAGGGATTCTTTTTCAATAAACTAAATTAATTTCTCCAACTATAACTTTTTCTATAATTTCAGACCTAAATGGTGGAGTCTGTGCCTATATATAACATTAACACTCCTGTAACACGCCTTTGAGAATCTTGAACTTCCAAACTTCGATTGTTGTTCATGACTTAAAATCTTTTCTTCCCTTACTCTACCATTAATCTTGTTGTTTCTGCTATTGCTCCCCCTAAACGGAACAGATTTTCACCTCTTTTTGAATATCTTACTCCTTCTCATGAGACTGTTACTTCTTCCCCATCCAAATGCATAAGATCCTCTATTTAGGGGGGATTTCAACGTAACATCACATTGAGTAGTTGGGCTCCTCTCATACTGTTCAGGTAGGAAGGAGGCCAAAACATTCGGCGGTATTCTCAACGATCTGGAACAGTTAATTAAAGAACCTACAATATACCAGATCGCCAACCAATGCTTGAAACGCTTATTAGCTCTTCAGTCAACACTACTTCCTTCTCGATTTCTCTCCCCCTTATCTCCACCTTTATCGTAAACCCTGACCACAATCTTGTTAGCTTTAATTTTAAAAACTTTTTCTCCAGCAGCTCCACCATGCCCCAAAAATTTTTTTTGGGCACTTTAATCGGGCTGATGGGGGCTACGTTGCTTCGTTCTTTGCAAAAACTATCCTTGGATCGTGATCTTGCTTTGGACTTCGAGAAGGACTCTTCCGGTCCACTGCTGAAGTGAAAGGGTAGGGGCCCGTATCATCGAGGGGCATCCAATGAGGCGGGTTTCATTAAATCTTCAACTAAATCTTTTTCTCCACAAAATTCATGGTTCGATGGGGAATGTTCTCGCTCTATTCACGAGAGAGACATTGCCTATCGGGATGGAAAAACTCTCGTTCTCCTACACTCTTACTAATTTCCATTCTGCTCGGAAATCGTTGCAGGGCTATTACTGAACTGGCTAAGCGCACTTTCAGTAAAAGAAAGTGGGCCAACCTGCTTGGCTCCTCCTTTCGGAAACAAAATTTCTGGGCCTCTTGCCATAAACATCTCTAATAACTTTTGTAAATCTGCCTTTCCTCCACTTATTCGCTCTGATGGTTCTGTAGCTAACTCTCCTACTGAAAAGGCTAAACTCTTCGGCCTCCTGGACGATTCCGGCATCCCTCCTCCTGCTTCTTCTCCTCTCAGGCTTCCTATGCCTTCCTTCCTCGTCCGATATACGCAATGAGTTGGGTGCATGGGATTTCTGAGGATTTATGACGTCAGGAAGGCTAGTGGCCCGGGATGGCACTTCCTCCCCGTGGTGTGTTGAGGGAGTGTGGTTCTGGGCTGGCCCCTGTTCCTCGTTTAATCCTTCTACTCTCTATGCCTTAATACTAGACATTCCTTAGTGCTGGAAGAGCGCGCATTATGTCCATGCCAATCCCGGAAAAAAGGGCAGGCCTTGCTCTGATCCTTCCAAACTATCGTCTCCTATAGCTGCCTCACTTGTATTTCATCTAAAAATCTTTGAAACTCTTCATTTCTCCCATATTTCCTTTATCATCTGGAGTCTTCATTCCCCTCTTTCAGATCATCAGTATGGCTTTCGACGCTCGAGGGGTCAACATGGGTGACATACTTTCCTATCCAACTGACTTATGGGTCTTTCTGCCCCTTAAGACTATGAGGCAGTCTTGGTGGTGGCGCTCAAACATAATCAAAAGCTTTTTTGATCTCGCAGTTTGCATGCCGTCACTAATCTCTAAGCTTCCCTTCCATTGGTTTTTCCTTCTTTCCTCTTTGCTTTACTCTTGTCAGTTTCTCTCTGTGTGGTTGCTCCATAATCAGCACTTGTTTGATTGGCATGAGCGACTTCTCTTCCTCCTTTCCCTTTTTAATTGTGGAGTGTGTTCCTCAAGATCTGTTTTATCTCACAACATATAATATTACTTACTTAAAGATATCATATAATCAACGATGAAATATAACTCAGTCTCAGCGTGTACTATCTAATCATCTTATTATGATATTCACTCTTATAGCCTAACGGAATAAAAGATAACATACATAAACTCTCGTATGATATGATCCCACTTATGTCAGAAATAGACTGGCATTCTACCCCTCTTTATGTCACGGCATAAGGAATCTAAGTTGCTGGCGCATCATCAACGGTATGTCGTATAACAATGCCCAATCTCCCTGTATTTACATAATTCCAGTTGCGACCCTGGGATGGCCCGAGATTTCCACAAGGTTAGGGCGCGCCGCGTAAGACAAAAATTTACTGTGCCGCGTGACCTTGGGCGCGTGATATGATCCGTGTTTCAACTCTTTGAAAGCCAACTTTGCTTGGTACAGGTTCTGGCGCTCTTATAAGAAGACGCCTTTGCCTAAACTTTTGCCCCATGGATAGATTTCGCGTTCGTTGTACGGTTTTCTAACGTCTCACTTGTTGAAAACATAAACATTCTTTGGTCTGAACATAAACAAAAAAATTGTCTTAGAAACCTAACATCACAACGGGTTCTAAGGGTGGCTTCAAAGAAGTTGTGGTAGTTCTGTTCAGGTTGCTGGGAATTTTTACTCTGCACAGCTGTGGTGGTGATTTGATGTGCTCCGTGGTGTGAGTAAATGAGTGAGTAGGGCTGTTATTTAGCTCCTTGTTTGAGACGTTTCACATCTATGTGGGGGGGGGGTCCGGTCTCCACCCTTCTATTGGATTTAGAGTTTTTATGTGGTCTAAGCTAAGAGACTAATAAACGGTCCCCTACTTTCAAACTTTCTTGACTCTCTGTTCTCTGCGATTGCTCGCGTATATAAAACACCGTTTTGACGTTGCGCGCACTATCTCTTCTAATAGGTACTGCAACGTAGATGCTCAGGCGAGTTGGCCGCTCGTATTCCACCTACGCATGACATCCGCTATTTTATATTTATTACATATTTGTGAGTAGGCCATGCTTCTATCTGCTATTATTAATATTGCATATTTGCTAATATTATAATTATTATTATTCATTATTATTATTTATCTATTATTATTATTATATACTTATTATATATATTATATTATTAGTTATATTCATATTTTATTTTTATTAATTATTATTATTATATATAATATTGATATTAAACTTGCTCATGTCTTAGAAACAATATCGGAAGATCCAGGCCTGTAAGGACGTCTCTAAAGAACGTTTTATACCATTCAAAAGACGCTCACCAAAGGATAGACAAAACGGTTTCCAGGCTCAAGAAATCAAGCAGGGCCTCAATTGTTCCTTCTTCTGCTGACATCGCTACTCCAAACTCGAATACTTTACATTCCCGTAAGTTTACGACTGCAAAAAAAATATAAAATTAAAAGATATAACATAATTAATAAAAAGGAAGAAAGAAAGAAAGAAATGGAAAAAAAATAAAAAATATTATTTGCATTTAAGTATTAGTTATGTCGTGAATGTAATGCGGATGTCAAATTCGGAACATCCGATGATGCAGATCGTTTAATATTTTGCTATTAATTTCCCATAGGATAGGATACCTACACAATAAATAACTTATGTATGCATAATGAGTAATTCTCGTCTTAAATGACATTAAAATACGATGTCATAATTTTTTTTCATCTCTAGTCCATTCATACATTCTAATTACATAAGCCCAAAATTGATTATACATTTTTCATTTTTGCAATTAGTATTCATTCTTAATAATTAATATTATTTTTAAATTTTTTATCATTCATAATTTATTATTATTATTGTATTATATGTTAATAGATATATTAACAAAATCTTGCTGATGGACTTATAACAAATATTCTCCAATAACACCCATTTATATAAGTTAATACCCAACATTGAACATGAACTTTAAACCTCATATCTGTTTATTTAAACAAACTCAAATTCTATTTATTAAAAATTAACTTCATATTCTCTTCATTTAAGCAACCTCAATATATTCTATAAGTATTATATATACTAATAATTACTAATATTATATAAATACTTATATTAATATATATATATATATTATAATTATATATATAATAATATATAATATATATTATGTAATAGTTATAAGATATATTATATAAATATATATTATATTTAATATTAATAATTTATAACTATGTATATATATATATATAATAAAATATATTATTATATATATTATAATATAATATATATATAGTAGTTATATATTATATATATTATATTATATATAACTATCTTATATATTATATATATATATATATATATACTATATATAGATATATATATATTATATATAGTATTATATATATTAAACTTGATATCTAATGTCGCTTAAAATAACCTCATATCTATGTCTTATTTAAGTAATCTGTATATCTGTATATTCAATACCTCATGTCTTTTAATAACCTCACCAGGTCACTTATAATAACCTAACCTCAAACCTGTCACTAAGAACCTACTTAAATACCCATATCTGTCTATTTAAATAATCTCATTATCTCTCTATGTAAAAAAACTAAATTTCTCTATTTTAAATAACTTATCTGTCTATTTAACATAACCTCATATTTATCTATTAAATAACTCATATTCTTGTTTCAAAGTAACTACATTACTCTTATTGGTTAGAACTCTATCTCTGTGGACATAAACCTTATATTCAGACATCGCCTCATCTTGGTTGTCAACTTGTGGAGGATTAGAGTAACTTCCTTCTTCTTTCCTACTCTATTACGCACACTTCATACACCGTTGATGGCCTTGATGAAAATGCTTAACTTGTATTATACCTCTGAGTTATTGTCGCATTTTTTCCAAACATGGATATTAATGTTATGTATTTATATACTTTGACTCAACTTTTTGAGAAAACACACAACTACTGTAACCCTGCCGCCTCTTTCTTTTTTATTAAATAAATGAATTTGAGGAATAATATTGTATTTGTTTTCGCGTGTTAATTTATTGAAATATGTAGATACTGTCCCAGATCTCAATTGTAGCGGAAAAAAGATTAATCAAGAGACCGACGTGACTTATAATCCATGAGGGAGTCAACGGACGATAATGTAAAACTGCATGATGTCCGATACTTTCAAAACTAACTCTAAGATTCGGAATGGAGAACTCCTTTACTCTTGTTTAGTGGGTTCATTATATTGGATTATTTGAATAGGAAAAATAATTACCTTCTTTTCTCAAAGACATATTTTTATCCACCATACTCACGCAACTCTTCAGTCTAACAGCTGGATGTGCTCGAATTATGAAAATTAAAAATTTTGTAAAAGAGAATTTAAATAGACAACGTAACACAGTAGTGGAAGGAAGGGCTCAGAGTATTAAACCTATTTATGGATTAAGAAATAGTAAAACAAACTATTAGCCTTCACCCCGCTCATAACCCTCCTAAAGGACGTATATCCCCTTATCAATTCTTTCGGTAAATTCCTTTTAACTCGATAGACATCTATCACGTCGAGGGCCATTTCATCACACATTTTAAGTCAAACAGATGCCCATAATGACTCTTTGAGAAGGAGGAGAATGCACAACACCGAGGTCACCAATTTTAACTGATATTTGATAAATAATAAGAAAAGAAAAAACTCCATTGATTGAAGACGAGAAGAGGTATAAGCAAAACCCCCCAGAGAAGTCCGCTCAACCCTTCCATGGTCCAACGACTTCTTAATATAGCTCCTGTAATTTTCTGCCGCCACGAAGCGGAAAGATCAGGAGAACTGCCAAAGTGCAAGTGCAGAGAATTCACGAAAACAGAAGATAAAGACCAAATACAAATAGAAAAAGACCACCATCAAGGTGTCGTCACATCGTCTACCAATGCGTATGCTTGACATTTCTTATATTTCTTATGGTCGCGAAAATGATAGATTGAATTATCCTAGAATGGGAATTGGACTATGGAGAGCTAAAGTGTGGCGTCATATTATGAAACCAAAGGGGTAAGAATAGAGGAGAAAGATACGTCACGCAATGCTTGAGAAACACAATCGCAACATAACGAATTCAAATCACATCAATAACGGGAAAATCAAAATATAGAGGCACAGGCAAAGCTGGTTAATGCAGGCCAATTAGGATTTTGAACGCCCAGATATTAGAAAACACCACCCCTACATTTAACTTAATTAATATACCTTTTGTTGGAGGGGTAGAATTTTTAAACAAAATTTATCATCTATACTACGTATAGAGGAGTTCAGACAGGAGTGTTGAAAAACACATATTATATCTGAAAACAGAAGAGCATTGAAAAAGAGTGAGAAGCCCAGAATGTATCAAATTACAATCTCAAGAACGTGGAAAGAAAATAATATAAAAACGAATTAAAAAACTCAAAACGACCAAAAATTAGGATGGGCACCTTCACAAATTAAGGTATATGAGGAATTTATAATGCCGTAAAAAGTATAGCATTAATAGATCAACATATTATAGTTTTAACTGAGATGCCATTAATAGAACTCACATCCAAATTATTCCTACAAAACATCACCCGGGTACAGCCGCATTAATAATGACACAATATAAATGAAGGCTCATATGACACCTATAACAACAATGGAAGAACTCCTCCATGATTATGCACACAAAATATATTCTACAAAAACCAGGTAGCACAGGTCCGTAATGAAATACATTCCCGAGACAGATGAGATGGAAAAGAAACCTTCAATTATAAAAATGAAATAGAGCGGCAATACAAGGTATTCGTATGAGATTGACAACCCAATGACAATTTCAAATCTTAAGCCTATGCGGTAAACAATGTACTATATTATAGATAACAACCCACAAAACACATCTGAAAACACAATACAATGAAATGAGACATTATCAAACGGACGTCTGGAATAGTGTAGTCACGGATCAAAATGTTACACCCCCATAGTGTTAGGGATAGATGTACTTGGATTAGACAGCCCACAGGAAAGATATAATATGTAACAGGACAGGCATACAAAAAAGGTACAAATTTCATTGTTTGAGTTTTGGTGGTTAAAAGAACTTCCAGCAATGGTAAGAAATTGCAAAAGAAGGCATGGAAAGCAACTATTCAATAACAAAAATAACACGGATAGCAAAATGGGACTAACAAACTCACCTTATAAAGCAATATCGTGCCCAATCTGCAATTTAACATCTGGATATTCAAAAACACAGAATGGATGAATGGAGAACATGAAAGAAGCGAAGAAGGAAGAAACAAGAAAAAAAACCAATTCAAAATCCACAAAAGAAATACTATAATCTTAACAAGTACAAAAACATACTAAACTCAGAATAATAAAAGAACAGCAAGGAACAAGAGTCAAAAAACTGAAACCAACTGAAGTAATAATGCTAAAAGAATGGGAACAAACCCGATAGCACAACATAGACTTTGCCCTCAACACCAGACACATCAACCCCTAGAACACTAATAAAAAAAGAGTCACCAGTATTGAAAACAAACGGAACAGAGCACTTTTAATCAATTAATAGAAAAATCAAACGCATAGTACAACAATGCGACGTCAACAGCTGGAACCGCGAGATTTATTAGGGAAAATAAAATGATATGAGAGAACCTCCTGATTATAGCTCAAGGATTTGGTGCTTAAGAACCTAAATTGGTTTCGGTAAAAGTCACAAATTTCGAAAGAAGAAATAGTGTCCAGAATGGCATACCTCGTGAAATAAGTATTTCTGTGAAAATTAGCGAATGATAAAGCCACGCTATGTGGGTATTCTCAGAGACTGTTACCCCACATTATTTTCCGGATGTGAGTATGGGACTATATATACAGAAAGACATAATACCATATGCAAGCTCAGTTCACTACAGGGACTATGCAAATAGAGTAATAAAGTATTGATTACCCCCTAAGTAATCATTGCAAATTTACTCTTACAAACCCAATGCTTAATACCAGAACGTAATAGGACGAAAATGACCATATCCAAATTTCGTAACGATGGATTGGGCATACGACCAACCGAATCCAACAATATTTAGTTTTGGACTTAACGAAAGAAACTGATTAATTAACCGGAATAAATATTCGTATTCGTTGTAAAGATTACAACAACAAGGAGGACAAATGCCCAATTAATGTAGGAGGATCATAAGGTGTTCACTTCAATACCGATATGAAAAAGGTGGCCCTTACGATAAGGGTGAGAAAAGAATAAATTAGCAAAACACATTACCGATCATGCCATCAGAAGATGTGGGAGATGATGAGACCAAGAAAGGTGGCGTGTGAAATTGCCGAGGTCAACAAGTGCCAGTGAGCAAGTAGATATAAAGGAGTCGTTAGGAGTTTACAGGATAAAAAATCTCCATCTTGTAACCTATCTAGAAATTAAGATCCCTGCCTAAAATGGAACCGAAGTGAAGATTAGCATATAGAAAGCAATAGATGGAAGCTATATATTAGATATACCTAGGAATAATAAGGCTTAAGTTCTGTATATATCTGGAAGTTTGAGTGATATAATAATGTGCGGTGCCAATCCTTAACAAGGTATTGGGACGTTGAGACACCGAGATACCCTCAAAAAGAAGGTGTTAAATATTAAAAAAAGAAAAATAAAAAAAAAAAAAGGGAAATATAAAGGAAGATTAAAAAAAGATATTGTAACGTTAAGTTAAATTCGTAGGCTTGGTATTTCCATTTTTATGGGGGGGGGCGAAACGCCCCCCTCCTTTGATTAAAAATTTCATAATATATATATTATAATAAATATATATATAATATAATTATATATTATATATAATATATATATATATAATATTAAATATATAATATAATAATATAATATAATATATATAATATATATATATTTTATAATATAATATATCAATATAATAATATTTATATATATAGTAGCTAATAATAATATATATATATGTTATTATTAATATATATATATAATATATATATAATATATTATTATAATATTAATATATATTATATATATATATATTAATATATAATATATTATATTATAATAAATATAATATATATATATATAATATATATATATATATTATTATATATTATAATATATGAAATAATGCGCACGTATAGTATAACATAAATAATACAATGAATACAAAATATAAATATTAATATTGAATATTATAAAAAATATAAAATAAAATGTATTAAATTATGTAATAATAAATAATAATCAATATAATATATAAGTATTAAAGATCTTGCTCTTCTTGAAAATGGGAACCTTTCACATTCCAGAAAGATAACTTTGTCAAACCCAATTCTTAGGTTGTATAAATCAGTAGATAAATCTTCTCGTAATTTAATTATGATCAATTAATTGAGATTAAACAGAATTATAGCAGAGCTCAATGGACGGAAAAAAAATTACTTGAGAGAACTGTTTAAACATATGTGAAGATAATGATACAGAGGTGGAGAAGTAAAGGAAGAGATAGGTAGTATTGAATAGAAAGAGAGAGGAAAATTGTATGAGAGTACAAATAGGTATAAGGAGATCACATTTTGTAGTGAGCTTGGATGGATTAGGCTCTGAGGGCGATGAAAGTAGACAAATAGGTAAGGCATACAAGTGGTGGTGATAGGCGCCGCCGCAGTAGATTCAGAAGAAAACGGAGAGAGGACGTAGAAGATTAAGCAATTTCTGATGACGATTCCTCTTTTAGTTCTTTGAAGGATTGAGTGAAAAGAAATCAAGGAAAGGATGGGGGAAACTCAATTCATAGTTCCATAATATAATATTAAAGGAAGGAGATACAGGAGACTCGTACAAAATAAACGTATAGGCGATAATTTCCTAGTTTGGATCACACTTGGCATTAAAAACATATAGAGAATACTAGAGAGGAAAAGGCTGAGAATGAAAAGTAAGAGCCTACAAGATGAGCTAGTAATAGTGCGCAGCAGCAACGTCGACTATACAAAGCAACATTAAAAGCCCGACGGATCTCTTGTGTCGTCTTTGAGAATTACGTATAGAAAAGGTTTATGGGAATATAATAAACGAGCTTTTCATAGATCTGAGAGCGCAAACGGGCTCTTGATTCTAGTGCCTAGGCCGAAGAGACTGGTGGAAGCCATAGTGCTGTCCTGAAGAATTTGCAATAGAAAAAAAGTTGGGAGGAGCCCTGGAGTTTTGCTATAAGAATAATAAAAGGTTTTTCACGTATAATGGTACCGGTTATTGGAAATGAAGGAGTAGTTTGATGTGAGGAAGAACGGGAATCAAACAGGAAGCCGTATAGGCTTTTTGTCAGATTTGTTAACTAATTTGTTTGTGTAGCAAAAATCTGGATGTGGGATGAAGAGGGTGAGAGAGGATATAGGAGAATTAAACTGTGATACTTTGTCATACGCGGAGATGAACTTGGCGTGCTGTGTAGCGAAGAAAGAGATAGGCTGATTAGAGGTGTGACATGTTCTTTCAAATAGGCTATAGAGAGGTGGATCTGAACCTACGAACACCAGAAAACGACAGAGACCATAGTGTAGTAGAGAAGGGAGGAGGGGAGAACTGGAAGAATGGAATGTGAAAGGGACTGAGAGATATAGATGTGGAGAAATGTAAATACTTGAGTGGGGTACAAGTATATGGGAATTTAGGGGAGAGAAAAAAATTACAAGGATGATTAACACCAGTAGAACGTGAACGAAAGTAGTGATCCCAAAAGAGTTCAGCGGCCCACTGTCGACCAAGGAAATGCGAGCTTTTGTGCGCTCGTTCTTATCAGCGTTAGCTGATAAAAACACTGATAAGAACCCATGTTTTTAGTAAGAAGTTAATTGATTTTTCATGTTATTATTCTATTATTCCAATTATTATATTATTATATTATTATTAGTAATATTATTATTTTATTATCTATTATTTATTATTATTATTATCATTATTATTGATTATAAATTAATTATTATTATCTAGTTATTATGTATTATTATTTACGTCGAAGATTCGATTTCCCAAGGGAGGGAAATCGAATCTGAGTCGAAAAATAATCCCTGTAATATTAGCTGCACTCGACTCCGACTCGACTCCGATTCGACTCCGACTCCGACTCCGAACTTCACGACTCCGACTCCCGACTCCACCCGACCTCGATTCCGGTTTGGTTCAGACATCGGGTAGTGTTGAAGTCCTTATAAAAGTTGTGTTTTTGTTTTTATAGTATTTGAATTGTATTAACACATATATCTATTATTTTTGTTATTGGATTTTCCGCCGCAGGTGTGATCCTATCTTCGCATCCCTGGTTCCGAGTACCGATATATATCTACAGAGTGGATGTGGGTTAGAGTTATTCGTATAGGGCTTAAAATTTGGAGGGGTTTAGTTATGATGAAAGGGTAACTGGCAGTTGTAATACGAAGTTACCGTCCCAAGCTGGGTCCCCCGAAGGGCGGACCGTCACCACCCATTAAAAAATCAATAGTGATATTCACGTATTATTTGTGTTGAAATTGGTGTAGAAAGGGATTCAGAGTTGTGAAAATTTTAGAAAGAAGTTAAGTATTGGATTCTGAGGAGTTGGCTCCGGCACCGGTGCTGGAGTACCGCCGCGAAGAGAATATAAGGTGCCAAGTTATAATAAAAAACATTCGTAATATAACATAACAAATAATTGGTGTGTTAGTTTATATGGGTGTAATCGATAGGGTTCAGAAGAGTTTCGAATTATGATGGTTTAATAAGTTACCATTACTATAGAGGGATCTAGGAATCCCATTTGTGTATAAGGTAGGCCCCCAAAAAACCTTTTGAGGAAATAAAAAATATATAAAATTTTTATATGTTAGAAAGCTGAAAACTCAGGTTATAAACCTATTCATATAAGATAAGGTTCAGTTACTAGTTGCCAGTGTTTAAGAATATAGGATGAGGGCCCCATAGGGCGGTGCTAGCCCCTTAAAAACATTGGAATATTGACTACGATACACACATCGTAGAAGGCTGAAACTTGTTGTAATTACAAGACCTATCATATAAGCATAATTGCTGAAAATCTGTGTAAATTATTAGTCGCGCCACCCCAGGAGAGTAGGAAAGTAAATGACTGGCAAACCCCACCAATAAACCTTAGAATATTTGTCGTAGAAGGTGAAAACTTGGTATACACCTATTCATAATTAAGGTATCATTGCTCTGAAAACCTGTGTGATATAAATTTATGGGGCGCACCCCAAGGGGAAGTAATGCGGCCCCCACAAAACTACTAAAATATTGACCACGTTTTAGTTGATACTCAAGACAGTGATCTTATTTCCAAGTTGTTAGACGATGATCCTTCTTTACGAGTACCCATGGGGGATTCTTGGACCCCAAACACTGAAATATATGATGGGACGGATCAATAACATCGGATATATATACCCCAATCATATAAGGTTGTTCACAATCATATATGGTAGTTAAATATCCGTACACATCCAAAAGTGGGTCTCCGGCCCCCCAAAACCTGAAATATTGGCATAGAATTACGAAAACACAGTATACATCTTTCTTATGTTTCCTAACAACACTTAGGCAAGGGCAAATTTTAAAAAAAAAATAAAAAGAAAAAAAAATTAAATAAAAAAATAAAAATTAAAAAAATTAAAAAAATTGGTGCAAAAATTTTTTTAAAAATAATAAAAAAATAAAAAAAATTTTAAAATTTTTTAAATTTTAAAAAAAAAAAATTAAAATAGAAAATAACCATATTTTATTTCTTTATGTGTATAACTTAAAAAATTTACGTTTTATTATATAAATCAAACACTGTCCTCTAAGAGCCTCCTGAGCTCTGTAAGCCTATTGAATGCACTCTTTAGGACTCCCCAGCCTCCTCTACAGCCTCCCCCACCTTCACGCCCCTCCCCATCTATGAATACTATTGACTACTAATGATAATTTAACTATTCATAAACACTAAAAGCGTTCATTATTTTTGTTCTACATGTTATAGTTTAAATTATTTTTTGCTTTATAAAATTTACCTTTTTCATTTGTTTACTAAGTAATTACTATTTTTCATACACTAAAAGTGTAAATCAGTAACGCAATCACCCCACCCCATCCCCTCCCATCCCACCTCTGGATATTTTACATTAACATAGTAATATTTAACAAAAATTTTATATCATAACCTTGTCTGTTATTTATTTAACTGACCGATGAATATATGAATAAACGATAACTCAAAGTTCTTCAACAATACTATAAAGCAAACATAAGCATACATACTGATCTACGAATATACAGTATACGCAACAAAGTCTACACAACGACAAACCTAACACGGATAAACAGCTAACATTAACAAAAGTTACCATACTTAACAACAGTATAAGTAACTAACAAGGCTCACAAACGTAGAAACTCTACCACATTAACACTTTTTCTTATAAAAAATTTGACTGGAATTTATGCTCATCAGTAATATATTATAACAAAATTTTTCATAATACCTATATGAATCTAATATATCTATATACTGTGATATAAGTTTAAATGAATATAATTTGCTAAAAACTATATCAGTGAAATACATAAGTGATTTCACGATCAATAAAGCTAAAACATAGATAACTTCATGAATAATTCTAATGATATATAAGAGTATACACTCAACAAAACACTATAAAACGATGCGATTAAACAATGAATATATAATAAACTTAGTTATACAATTAACAAATCATTCTCAATTACTGCATTAAGAAACACATTGAGGATATAGTAACGCTCGCATTTCGAGGTCAGAGAATTGGACGGTGACCGCGTATTGCAACAGCTTGTGTTCTTCATAAACATTATCTCTACTACCACTGTCACTTTTATTCCTACGAAGGAAATTCTAACAAATTCTAGTTCATTTACAAACCAAAAAGTTTGAAAAAGATATTCAAATATGATACAAATACAATGAATTCCCAAAACCCCAAATGAGATTCTGTAGTTGTCGAAAACAATAATTATCCTTACAAGCTAAGATATCAATCATAAATAAATACAATATAAATGCGTATAGGGAAACAAAACCAAAACAATACACACGAATATAACAAGACAAAAACAAAATAAATTACCATACAGTTACCTTACTATAACTTTACCCTCCCTTTGTTTTTCACCTTATTAATACCCTTTGCCCAATATTCTCACTTTAATCAGAAGATTTCAGTTTCCTCTTTGGGAAACACTACGACACTTCGATGCAGTAAAACCACAAAGTACTGATCCCTCTTCTTCACTTTCATCCTGGGTGACTTTTGTTCCACTCCAGAAAACACTACAGGACGTCAGTAAAAAATGTATGATTATTCCCCACTCTTCTCCGGGGCCAATTCTTACTCCCGCGGAAAAAAAGATAGAATCCTTTTTCTAGGAATTAGTACCTGGCACTAAGGGAATCGTCCCCCTTGGACACTCAGTTTCAGCCCCAGAAAAAACAATAACTGTTTCAATGTGCCTACTTAACAATCCAGCTTTTTCCCTTTCCTCTTCCAGCCGAATACAAACTGGAAACGAGAAAAAAGAAAAAAACCACCGCCTTCCAAAATAATTTAACTGCATAAAATAATTCCTAAATAATAATAAGGTAAATTAATAATATAATAAATAAATAACTAAATACCTAATAATTAATAATAATAAAAAATATAATAATAATAATATAATAATAATAATAATAATAATCCAATAAATTAATAATTATAATAATTAATATAACAATTAATAATAATAATAAATAAATACCTAATAATAAAATATAACAATTAATATAAATAATAATATTACTACTACTACTAAATACTAATACCATCAATACTACTACTAACTACTACTACTTTACTACTACTACTACTACTAATAATAAGGTAATAATAATAATAATAATAATAATAATAATATAATAATAAATAATAATAAATAATAATAATAATAAATAGATATTTAATTAATAATAAGAATATAATGAAGGAATAATTTAAAATTGAAATATTACTTTAACTAAAATTGAAATTAAATGTAATACCTCTACTTTAAAAGAAATCAATCTTGGTACAATACCCTCCAATTGACACAAAAAAAACGACAAAAGTATACACCATATAATAGTCTGCCGAGGGAAAAGAATAAACATAAATGTTTAATCCCAAAACCTTAACAATTAACAGTAACTGAATTAAGCAATCATCACATTAATAAAACTGAGAAAGATCAAAGTGCATGTGAATGCGCCGCGCAAACTAAAAAAATGCGGAACGGAAGGTAATTAATACTGAGGGATATTACTGATGTCGGGTCAGAACAGCCACCACTACGCAATTATACACCCCTTCATTCCACAAATCAACATAAGAATAAGCATAATACAAAAACAATATATACAATATGATACAAAACAAAAAAAGACTCTCTTTACATACCTTGAATTCCCTTTGCAACTTGATGTTCTCGACACTGAACTCGACCTGTTTCCACTCTCACCACTGGCCACCCTTGAACTAATACTTCCCTCACCCTACTCTCTCACGCTTCCCATCAAATACCACTCATCAAGGTTGTTCGTGAGTGCCGACTTCCAATCTTCGCTATACACTAGGGATCTGACTTGGTACTCACGCGCTATATCTCGTGCTAGCCTTGCTGCTTATTCGTCTCCTATAGTTATATCTCTTTTTGCGTACTAAGCCATCTTTTGGCGGACCGGTTTTTTACGCTTTCTACAGTTTCGTTTACTTTTAGCTTATACACTGCATCTCTCTTACTACAATATTAAATATTCTTTTGTAGTCGCTGCATTAGCATGTACTTAAGGCTTTTAGTTTTTTCTTTTAGTTGTAAGACTTTGTGCTCTCTCTATACTATGTAAGTATTCAAACATGCACTATGTGCTTTGTTCCGTGCATTCTCTGCATGGGCATGCTTTAAATCTTCTGCTTGCCGTTTCTGTATTCTATGTACAGTTTATTTAACACAATTCTCAGGGTGTCTTTGTCGCATTTTGCATTATTACTGTTGTTTGCTTGATCTGGCATTCTCTCTATGGCCTTGACTGGAACGTCTCGGATATGACTCATGACATGGCTCTTCTTTACTATCCTTTTTTATCTTCAAATAATCTTCTCAATCTCTTACATCTATACTATTATATCTCTTCATTCCTTACTATCTCTTCTCTAATCTTACTCTCTACTATTCATATACTACTATCTTATATTCTCTATACTCTCTTACTTACTTATCTCTCTCATCTTATCTACTTCTCTCCTTACTCTTTATACTATACTCTCTAATATCTTATACTATATTATTTTCTCTACTATACTATTACTACTTACTTTTATCTATGCTATATATCATAATACTACTTATCTTATTATATATATATATATACTCACTTTTATTTCTTATTGACTTTTCAATATTATATATCATATACTTCTTCTTATACTCATTATATATTATATATATTTACTTATATACTATTATATATTATTACTACTATTTATTACTTTACTTTATATCTGAAATAATCATTCTTATACTCTTTTCTTCTCCTCTTTCCACACATCTCTACATATTCGCCGATTAATATATATACTTCACTCTACTCTACTATATACTCTATATTATACTTATCATATCTTATATCTCTCTCTCATTTACTTACTATTCATATCATCTTCATCTCTCTACTCTCTCATCTCTTTATCTCTACTCTTACTATTCTTCTTACTATCTATTACTTTACTCATCTCTATTCTCTTCATCTTACTCTACTTATCTACATCTATCGATAACTCTCTCCTCTCTAACTATCTCTCTTCTCCTTATACTCTCTACTCTATCTATCTACTTCTCTCTCTTCATACTTACTACTCTCTCTTCACTCTACTTATTATCTCTCTACTATCTCATATCTCTTACTCTATATCTCTATCTCTCTCTCTATATCTTATCTCTCTCTTCTCTCTCTTCGTCTCTCCTTCTCTTTATCACTCTCTATCTCATCTCTCTCATATCTCTCTACTTCTCCTCTCTCTCTTACTTATCACACCTCTACCATCCTCCTCTGTCCTGTAATCTTAGTCTGGTACTGCAGTCTCTCCTATATGATGATACGTATACTTCTATCTGCTCACTGTAGGATTAAGGTCTCTAGTGTAATTAGCAAATTAGATTCTAAGTGAAGGATGCAAGTGAATAGGGTGATGCTTAAGGATGAGATTGATGTTAAGGAAGCGTGATGTAAGAGAGCGGTGATGTAAGGACGGGGAGATAGAGCTTCAACAACGCGAAGGAGGGAGATGGAGAACGTTAGTGAAAGTAGGAGAGTTAATATGGGCTGTAAAGTTTTACATAATTGTCAATCATTTCTCAAAAAAGGTCTGTGCGGGGCATAGTTGCAACCTCATCCAGATTATGTCAACGTATGTACTTCCATATAGAGCGAATATACCCTTCAATATATATACATATCACGTCAGGCTGGGTCTTAGGTTTGTGATAATAGGCAACTCTGAAGAACTTAGTTCTCCAAACTTCGTATGATAACTTTATCTTAGAAGCTTGTTTCGTGTTAAAGAAATGATCACGTGATCCATTTAAAGAATCAATGAGTTTACTTATACCAATAAAGGTAATCATTTTAGTGATTATCCTACCAAGATGAATATCACGTTGGCATTTTAATTAAGGATTATAAAATCATCTTATGATTCCATTTATAAAAAAATGATTGAGACTCTGTAGATAATGTCCTCCTACAATAAACGTGATCTCACTGTGATCCATCCAATAGTAATAAAGGTGATCACGTTGTGTATATGCTTTCCAAAATGAGTAGATCACAGGGTGGAATCCCATTCATAACAAGAATATCACGGATTCTTCCAATAAAAAATCATGTGATTCAGGCAAGAAGATTCACGGTATAGGTATGTAACATGTCTGCTCTCCATAAAAGAAGAAGAGCCTCGACGCGTAAGATCGTTGTCCAAGAGAAAGTCAGAATCAAGTGAGTGTGCAGTACCTCCGTCTCCAAACTTGCAACTAATGGTGAATCCAGAGTCAACATAGGAGAGGATCGACTGTTTATTCTGTTACCATGATAAGAGAAAAGATGACATTGATGGGTTGCGAGAGGGAAGGATGCTTGATGAGAAAAGAAACACCTTCCGAAAGAACTCCTCATATACACAGGAATTACAGTTAGACCCAAGGATGAAAGGTCATTGTGATGGATTTCTTTCAAAGCTGAGACCTTATTGTTGAGTGAAAATTGTTTGGTGTCGAGTTAGAAGAGATGAAGTAGTAGATATATCTGTGTTTGTAGCCAAGCATATAGTAGAGAGTATATTCTCTCTATGTTTTTCGTGCCTAGTTAGAAATAGGAGAGAGAGAGCGGTTAGTTGTGCCGAAGATCGTGTTAACTCTTTATGCATATAGGAGTATGAGGATTGAAGTATATAGTGGGACGCCTTTGAAAGTGAAAGAGTATAATCAGTGTGATTTAAGTGAGGTAGTGACAGAGAAGGAGGTCGTTATTGATTTGGAGAATGTGAGGAAGAGTCGAGGAAAAGTTTGAGAATGCGAACAGTTAGTGAGCAGAACCAGTCTGGAGTTAGGTCCTGCGCTTTTATTTAATCTGACTGCTATAGGTACTGCCTAAGATATATTAACTCGGCGTGAGATGCTCCAAACCATAATTATTGTTCACCGAACGCGTAGAAGATTGCCGATACCACTTATTTGTGAGTAAGGTTAGATATATAGTATTTTGACTCCGTGATATTGGGGTAAAGATTGACGATGAATTCATGATGCGAGTTTATTTAAATATAAAGGCGTAATATATAGGCAAAAGTGGAAATGATCACAATGTGGTAGATACTAGAAGTTATGGCAAGGGTTGGCACTGAGAGTTTAAGGAGGAGCCGGTAGTATTATATGCAGTCATGTTACTCTGCACATGCTCATTATAAACAGCCAACCTTGTTTTCCCTCCCTGGTTAAGCGTCCTTGATTGAGAGATATGTGACATGGTATACCGTTGAGCTCCCAAATATATCATCTTATTAACTCCTGCGACTACACCCACATCCTAATTATACATTCAGCGATGAATATGTTTGGTTTTGTTTAGGTAGTAATGTTCTATAGGCCGTTAGCTAAATAATCAATAAAGACTTCAATGTAGTTGAAATGTATACATATTGTCTTGTAAGTTTACTTTGAATGTCCCACATTTTACAAATTGGAATATATGTGTGCGAGAATTGTTGTGATCTGAAGGGACTGTATTAATTGCGGAGTTGAGTGAAACATCAAACAATTATGGGAATATAACTCAAATGCGGGGTTAATGCCTTTCTAGTGTTTTTGGTTTAGGTTCCGGCCATTTAATCAATATTATTCAGATAGCTCTACTCGGAGGAATGTGTTGGATCAATCCTGCCAATTATATACCCACATGTCGGTCAGATACAAGTGTGTATTATCCCGATAGGTTGGGAAAAGCAACTGAAATTAGCATGAACTTCAGGGATGGAGCGCTATGTAGATATGCAAGCCTTTAACTCAGTGATTGGCATATGGTGTTCTCTCAGATTGGCCAAACAGAATACGCAGAACCTTCTCTCATTCATTCACAATTGATCTACGTAGTATATCATAAATATGGAAGTCTCTACAGTGCTACATAGGTGGTGACACGTAGAATGTAGAATATATTAAGAGTGATAATTGAGTGGGTGTTAGGTATTGTACTTCGTTCAATATATGAGTCGAAAGTCATAAGTATTGTAGTTTTTATAAATCGTTACAGCTCATTCTCGTTACTAGTTGTGTACGCGTGTTGTTATGTCACGAACAAGGTACATCTATGTAGTAAAGATGGGGTGGCTCTGAGAAGAAGCTGAATTTTTATTAGAAGTTGAATATATTAAACTCGAGCGAGTTGGAGACGCAAAAGATAGTATATATATAATGAATATATCGCAATAATGATGATATTATTACAAGGTGTTTTGGTTCTCGAATGTCTAGAAGAATATCGAGTGGGATGGCAGATGTTTTTTCAATTGTGTCAGTATCGGTTAACAATATAGCAATATGAGAGTAGTGCATTGGCAATGATGATAGGAATGTAATACGGTGAGAAGGTTCGCCCGTACCTTATTTTATAACGGTAATTATGTTATTGGTATTCTGTGTTGGCGAATCTGAAGAGAGTTGATAGTATGATATTGTATATAAGATGAGAGATTTAGGCTAAAGTATATATTATAGGTATTTTAAATAAAGGTAGTCTGTGAAAGTTATAAATACAGTAATAATGTATAGTTAATGGTTATTGAGTATTGTGTATTAAGGGATAATGTCCTTACAGTGTAATAATGCTTATTATATGTAATGATTAGTGAGCAGCTGGAGCAAGTGTATGAGTTTAATATTTAGGGTATGTGTTGGATGGAAAGGAAACGGATATAATGCAGAGTGTAGTATAGTGAATAAAGTTTATAGTAGTAATACATGTACTCATCACCAAACCACAGCACACTCATATAATAATGAGTATATAAACTCGAGAAGGTTACAACCAAGCGATCATACGGCAAGCATTAGGAGTTTTGCGCATAGGGAGAGGGTTTCTCCAAATATAAAGAGGGAGGAGATGATATACAATAGATACACTGTTGATATAATATGGATCTACCCGCTAAGTGTCGCGAAGGCCTCATGACTTGTGGCAAATAACATGCATAGGTATATACGAATCTAAAGGTTCAATTCGGTGTTAGGTGGCAGCAGAAATCGAGCGCGCACATTCATAGGAGGAGTGATCCTAAGATACACCAGGTGGTAAGAGAAAACAGATAGAAAGACATGTATGAAGCTACTCTCATGATGAAATGAAACTTAGATGTGTGCGTGGTTGGTGTAGGTGGAAGAGAAGGGAAAGGTAAACTACCATCATCGAGAGAAAAATAGAACGGGCTCATGTCTGAGGAATTGTCTTGGCTCAAGATTGTGTCACAGGCTCAGGAAAATCATTGATTATGATCGGAGATGTGCAGTTAAGCGCGATGCTATATTTGTGGCGTAGCGTGAGTGGTGGTACGTCTTTGAACCGAACCGGCCTGGAGAGTGAAGAGGATGAGAAGAGGATAACGTTTGAGTCGCGGGTGTGCACAGCGTGCATGCTCGAAAGGACGCGTAAATGCGTCGGTTGTAGATGACTCTTGCCAGAGGCTCTCTTAAGAGGGAAGATGAAGGAGCTGCACCAAATCGAGATAGGAGACGAGTCGCAGAATGGATAGAGGGGTCAGAAAGTTCTGGTATGGACGAGGTTTATATCCTCCTCTTGTGTAGCTGTATGGCCTAGACCCTGTAGACCCTACGGTATGTCCACAAATTATACAATGAGGCTAGAAAATTGGAGTCTCTCCAGCGCCAGGTCCCGATCTGGTGCGAAACATTACTTCATGTCGCTAATAGCGCTCTAGAGTGTGAAGACTCTCTTTGATCTGTGGACCGTAAGCCTTGGATACCAGGGTAAAAAATCCCCGATCATCTCTAAATGGCCACAGCTGAGAGGCAAGAAAACTCCGCAACTTGTCTTTTGGGGTACAACAATGTGCTAGCGGAGGCCTACTTTGCTGTGGATTTGTGATTGTTCTCCAATGTGAAAGCTTTAATCGTGCTACGTTTCTTTGCGCATCGAGGACCTGAAGATAACAGCACATTTTGTGCCCTCGAACTACTGGTGTGAGAGTAAAAGAAGAGCGGCAAAGAGTATGAGAAGAAAGATATAGGACGTGTTTTTGAGAGGAAGATTGGAAAAGTTCAGCTTATGGTAAAAGAGAAGATGTAAAATTCACAGGTTATCGATGACCCCAACCATGTAAATCTACCTCCAAGAATCAGAAGAATTTAATTCGGAAATAAGCCGGGTAATAGAGTAAGATTAATCCAACTACTATAGAAACGTAATTAAGAGGGAGCGAAATTATGGTTAATTATTTGATTATTATTATATATATATATATTAATTAATTATATAATATTTTAATTATTATTATTAATATTATATAATTATGCCTTTCATTTATTTTTTATTATATTTATTTATATTGTTATTGTATTCATTATTAATTTATTTTATTATTATTATTAATTATTTAATTATTAATTATATTTTATTTATTATTATAATTATTATTATTTAAATTAATTAAATAATTATTATTGTTAATTGTTTTATATATAATTTTTCATTTATTACTACCTTTATATTATAATTATATAATTAAGCTCTTATAATATAGTTATTATATTTAATATATTATTATATGTATATTATATAATTATATTATTTTATTAATCTATTATTATATTTTTCTTAATTACTTGGCAATTGTAATACTTTCTTTTTATAGCTTAAATATTGTTATTAAAATCTTCTTTGAAAATTTTTATTTATATTAATTATTCTATAATAAATATTTTCATTAATATCAAGTTTATTATCAATAAATCATATAAAATTAATAATAATTATCAATTAATTAATTATTAATTAATCTAATTATTATTGTTTTAGTTATAATTTTCATAAAACCACTATTATTATTAATAATTATTATAGCTATAAAATATTTATTCAATTGTTATTATTTTAATTATTATTATGATTATTTATATTTATATTCAATTTTATTTTAATAGTTGAGTATGCTCGCAGTGAATCAAATAGCAGCAGTATTTTATTTATTATATATATGTATTATTTCTAATATTTATTTTCTATGATTTTAATAAACTGGTAATTAATTACTTAATTATTATAATTAATAAAAAGTTAGATAAATCATTTTATACAAGGAGGGGGTGTTAAAATCTAAAATCAGCAAAACTCGGTGGTGGTGTATTTTTTTTTATTTTTTATATTTATTTTAATTATTTTTTTATGATTATCATTTACAGTGGTTTCTGGGCGTCAATTTCCATAAATATATTATATGTATTTATGAGGTAAATCATTTTGGATCTTATTATATGATGAATAAAATTGTTGAAATATTGAAATGGTTGTGATATTATGTATATTGTGGTGATTTCTTTATGTTCATTATAATCCACCATACCTCTTAATTTGAATGTATTTATATATATGTATTAATATCTTGGATATTAAATGTAAATTTGAATTTATTATTATGATTAAATTATTATTATTTTATTATGTTGTGTAGCGTGTTCACTGTATTGGAATTTAGTTTAGTGTCATGTTTATTCATTATCCTCGAGATAGTTAGTTATTATCTGACTTAGGAGTTTACTACTTATTAAGAGTAGGAGTCTATATTGATCTATAATAATGTATTATTCCATCTAATTATCTTATTCTCCTAATACTCATCCTATAATCTCTATAATATGATGTATCTCTCCTCTCATCTCACTCTCTCTCTCATTATTATTATTATTATTATTATATTAGTGATCCATATTTATTGACTCGTCGAGATGCTACATATCTCCGTCTCTTTACTCTATTTAATTATTATTGGTCATCTGATTAGATATATTATTTTCGTATTAGTTATTAATCTCTATTATTCATGTATATTATTAGTCCTTCCGTGAGAGGCTAGATTTAGCTTATTCCAACGAATCATAATGTAATACAGATTTAAAAATACTGTTAAAATAAATGAGCAAAAACGCAGCATATTTTATTGAAAATATAAACCATGGTCACTGATGTTAATCGTATTGAACTTCAGTCTGTGAAACACTCAACTCATAGATATACTTAATTGAGTGTAAACTAATTGCCATATAAGGTTACTCAAAATATTAATCACTTGCTCTAATACAGTTCAAAGTGAAAATGACTAACAAATATTAATATGTCTTGTCTCACAGAGCTACATTCTTAGAGTAAGTGTTATACCTTATTCACAAGTATTTATATGAAGAGACTGAATACAAAGTTAAACTTAACAACGATGCGCTCGCACGGAATAAAAATATACTTAATTGTATATGTGGTATATAATTATTAATATATATTATATGTTCAGGTGATTTGATGTATATATAGTACCTACGTGTTCGAATCAAATAATTTATAGGTACGTAGGTACTGAGCTTGTTTAGCGGTTTCGGTTATATAGTTATAATATATTATTATATATAATATATATATATTTATATGTGCCTCATATAACTAAACAGTTATAGTGACATGTTTCTCAACTCCGGTATATATATATATTAGTATATATATAATGGTCACCCTAATAATTGAAGGGGTTATGAGTTGAAGGTGGATCATTAGTTAATAACCATACCTATCTTTTACTAAAATTGAGGTATATTAATATTAGTATGAATATTACTATTTATATAATGGTATTTGATAACTTATTATATATATGATAAGTTTATAGAGTATGGGATGTCACGCGAATCATCTATAAATATGGTCTATATATCTTCCCCGTGAGAATGAGCTCTTAGGATAGTTATATTCTAAGTAGGGGTCTAGTACTGCCCCCATGCCCTAGACGCCACTGAGTAAATTACAAACATATATGATTTCTAATACTGAGTCTCTTTAAGTAGGGTATATTACATTTAAGAATCATAATGATGTTACTTGGTAGACCAAATAGTATGCAAAATACCTATTTTATTGGATAATTGTATAGTTTTATACAATTATAAGTAACAAATAAACTACCGTATCTGTATTATATATATATATATTAAATAAATTGTATTTTTATATTAAATTCTATTATTAATTCTTATTATTTCACTTCTAAAATATTTGATTAAAAATTGAAGAGTGATAAACAAACACTTAATTTCTGTTTTTGTTTTTTTACTATATTTATTTATGTATTTTATATAATTTTATTTTTTTTTTTTTTTTTTTTTATTATTTTATTTTGCCAACTGAATTATCTAATATGACCATTTTGCGAATATACTATTTATCAAATGAATCCGTAAGATCCTTCATTAGCTATGCTTGAGCTATAAATGAGGAGACAAGATTATATCTGGTCAAAAGAAATTTTTTTGTACCGTATTTATGTACTCTCAACATTTGTGAATTATTAAGTAGGAATTTGAAAATACTTTATTTTAATTTAATTTTCTTCTTCGAACTCTTCTGTTTGAAATATATATTGCCTATAACGTCTGAAAATGTTCTTATAATTTGTACAAAATATTTCGGTATTTCATAAGGAAAAGCATATAGTAACATATGAATAAGATATGTGAATTCTCAGATTCTCACAAACGTCAGTTAAGAAGAGCATATAGCAAAGGGTAACATTTGATGGACACAGTGTTATGAGATTCGGGCCAGTATTAAACAGATGTGGATAGATCTACGCCGTGCATCTTGTGCCCCAGAGAGTTACTCGAGCGACGAAAAAACACTAGGAAAAACTTTATCTGGTGAGATGCATTGATCTCGCATGATGAGACTTACTTGTGTTCAAGACAAAGGATTGCGATAGATATAAATATATCGCCAATTTGCAGAGATATTTCTATATTTCTCCAATTATTCGTGTGTCTACCATATTGTCTCTCTTCTTGTCTGTATGCGTGTTAATTTAACAAGATATAAAATACAATAAAAATTATGAATATAAATAAAAAACTAAGAATTAATGATTATTTTTTCTGCATATTTTATCTTCAGGGTGCCTAATTTAGCTATTACTCCATAGTAGCCAAATTCTATAAATTCATAAGGCTAATAAATATATGAAAGAAAATGATTTCTATTATGTATAAAGTAACTAGGTTGTACGATAATTTACATTGAAAATTAAGGATATTTATTAAAACTTACAGAAAATAATGCGGAATATTTTATAAATTATAAATTGTTGGAATTAGTTATTAACAATAGAAGGAAAATTAAACTAATAAATGAAGAAGGTGGAAGTATAAAGAGATTTTATTAGTGTTGTTCTAGATGTGCGTGCGATATTATATATTTAACCTTTTTTAGATACTTGCAATTTTTATGTGTTTGACAGTTTTTCTTTTAAATGTCAGTGGAAGTCATCTTATGATAGTAACGGCAAATATAGAGTTGTATAATGTATAAAAAATATATAAATAAATAAAAATATTATATATTACTGTGTCAATAAAATGTTGATGATTTGATTGATTTAAAAAGTTAGTTCACATTTTGTAAGGAGGTGATACAGAAATTTCTTCTCAAGAGACAGGAGAGGAGAGTTTAATCTTCAGTGTGATATCACTATACGATTCACTACTTTACAGATATCAATTTGCAAGTATGTTATTGTATTTTCATTTGTATCAATTTATATTATATATATTATATATATATATATATAATAATATTATTAATTATTACTATATATATATATATATTAATATTATATATATTTATAATAATATATATATTATATATATATAATAATTTAATATATATATATATATTAATATAATAATATATAATATATTAATATATATATATATATGAGTTCTCACACTGTTTTTAGGGTATATTACAGTTATATTATATATTATGATTAGCATGATTCTATATATAGTATTCACTCTACTCTTAAGAGACAGGTGAATTCCCTATATCTCCATGTATATATGGGTTTCTCGAGTTCTACGTCTCATATAATATAGGCCACGTTGAACGGTAACACATATATAAATATTTGTCTATTAATATGGATAGATAATTTTCTGTATAATATTACATTTATTAGCTCAGTGTTACTTAGGCAAGTGAGTATATGATTTAATTACATAACGTAAATATTACTTCTAAATAAATTACACTACTATTCCTACAACCATAGCCAACACATACTCAACAGATGCGATATGTTCTATTCTATAACTCAAACTATCTAAATTATCATAACTCCGTTCTCATATGTCTTCTTCTAGCTGGATAAAGCCGCGACTATATTTAGTGGAATGCTCAGTAACCTATATCTGACTATTGTGTTTAGGGTGATAGGAACTCTTATAACTTTCCGCAAATGCGCAAAATTTTAATCAGGACCGCTCCGAGCAAATTCTCAGACTATCAGTATCGCGCTTAGTAATGCAGTAGGTCATGCATAAAATCGGTACCTATAAATATATTATCCTTGCACCTTATTATATCCTAATTTTGAGTCAGAAACCTTAACATAAATCATCATTTTCTACTATTAGATCCCTAATTACCTCAGGGGATTAAATAGAGGCTATTTGTGGTTAAATATATAAATATAAATTATAATTAATATATATAATATATATATATATTATATATTAATATATATATATATATAGTATATATATATTATATATAATTATATTAATATATATTATATATATATATATATATATATATATATATACTATATATATATATATATATATGAATATATATATATATATTATAATATTATATATATATATTTATAATATAATATTATATATATATATATTATATTTAAATTAATATATTTATTATATATATATATATTATACTGTGTTATATTATAATATATATATATATATATATTATTATTATATATTATATAATTATATATTATATAATTATATATTAATATTAGATATATATATATTATATATATATTTATATTATATATATATATTATATATATATATATAATATATATCTAATAAATATAGATATATATATAATATTAATTATATTAATTTAATATATTAATATAATATATATATAATATAATATATATTATTAATGTACTATATATAATATAGGGTATAATATGAGTAAATATTAATATTAAATTATGGTACTCTGATTGTATATATATATAATTGTAGTATATATAGTGATGGTAGTTGGAAGTGTGTGAGAATAGATTTAAATGTATTCTTTCTAATATCCTAATTTGTATATATAATTAATATTTATATAAGGCTAAGTAATAATGAAAGTATATATATAGGTTTAGTATATATATGGATTAACTATATGAGCCTCTGTGGGTTTTTAGATGAGTGTGCAAGTAAAGGAAGATGGTTATTATTATGAGGATAGGTTTAATTTTAGAGTACAAGGATGGATGAGTAAATGTATGTAATGAGGTAATAGTGAGTAAATATATGTAAAGAATGGTTAATTTATCTGTACATGCGATATTATAGATGTATATAATTTCATGAGTGAATATAAATAGAGTCATAAGAATGGATGACGTATAGTAATTAGTATGTTAGTAATCTCGATTATGTGAGGATTAGGAAGTATTGAGTTATATTATAATATTAATGTATATAATATAAGTATATATTATATAGTATACGTATTTAATACTGTGGAGTAGGTGATATTATATATATTATATAGTTTCACTAGTAATAAGGATATTTTAATATATAGTAAGTATAGCTATATCTTCAAAGTTATTATACCCTATTATATTAATTATTTAAGTATAATAATGACAATTTATAGAGACTGTAGAATACATGTGATTAGATCGATTTCAGTACATGTGATACGAGACTGTAGAGTTTATGTGATTAGGGCGATTTGAGTACATGTGATTAGGGCTGTAGAGTACATGTAATTAAGGCGATTTAAGAGTGGTCGATAGTAGACTGAGAAGAAACTGATTGGTATGATGAGAATAATAGTGTATATACGTTATATAAGAAATGGTATAGTAGGATATGTTGATAGGTATACATATAAATTTAATTGTAAAACATTATAATATGATACCTGCCTCTGATAGTGATATATATATATATATATATATATATGTATATATATTAGTGAGGAATGATATAGTAAGATAAATTTAATTTATAGGTGTATTTATATGTGAGATCTTAGCAACAGGCGTTAATGTAATAGGGTATATATATATTAGGGTAATATAGCTCTATATATATATATATATTGAGCAGTATTTCCTTTTGTATAATATATTATATATATGTGTGGTGGTAGGCGTTTATACTAAATGGTATCAAAATGTTAATGTATGACCGTATTTTATTAAGTTGAATAAGCGTGTGTAAGTAATTAAATATTTGTACTCGTATATATCGTGTTCTCTTCTATCAGTCGCTATTTCCTGCTTATGGCTCACCTTTAAGATTGAGATAGCAGAGTGAGGCAGGTTTTGTTTGTTAAGTGCCTGTTGCGTTATTGTCTCAAATCTGATTTATGGCGATCTCGGGAAAGGAATATAGACTGAGATAGAAGTGAGCAATGTAAGCGAAAGGTCTCGGAAGAAAAAGATAGCGCCTGTATACGAAATGCATTAAGAGCCGACGCACACTCTGCGAGATGTGTTAAGTCGCAGATTAATTAGTGAGATAGCAGCTCTCCACAGACAGTGAAAAATCCACTCTCGTGAGGACATACTAATTGGTCCCTCTCGGCCGTGACAACGCGACTGCAACTTTATGGAAAATCAGTCAATGAAGGGTGTCATACCCAGAGCTCATGGTCCAGGGCTCGCATCATATACAATGCCCCCATACAAAACCCAGACGTTCTGCTGCGCTATGGTGCACCAGTCTTAGAGTCTCGACTATACGTGTCCAAACATACACAGTGCTCTTCTCCTCAGAACATTTCGTTTCACTCTCTGAGCTCAATGTCGCAATCTCCTCTTCGGTGTCTCGCGCGCTCGCGCTCTCTCGAACACCACTCTCCCACTGTGAATATCATCCTCTGGTACGTTAATCTAGAGTAGCGGGCATAGCAATCGCTCATCCTTTTCCACAGCATGGTCGCGATAAACCATCATGCTAATTCATTACTATATTCATTTTAAGTGTTCTTACATGCAGTGTGTGCATGCCGCATATACGACAGACCAGAATAATCCTCTCATAGTGTTACATTTCCTCACTTTATTAATTCTTTTTGCGATCTACGCTGCAATGGTCTCTCATAAGGAGTTGTCCATCTGACATAGTCAATGAAACTGTTGTAGATCTATACTTCGTGAATTGTATATACAGGACACATTAAAGTTGCGAGAGAAGTCGACTTATCCAGCTCGAGTGTACTGATCTATTGAGGGTAGTGCGGTACTCATACACACATATATGTTTTGAGTCCCTTACTATTATGTCGCTAGAGACCATTTATTTCATCGCGAACTCAATTGCGCCTCATGATCTACATAAACAAGTTCCTACATACTCGGTCTCTCATAGACGGAATCATCTCGTTCCGTGTGCCTCATCTCCCTTACACGGTGTGACTGCTTATAATATTGAGAACATCGAGAGATCACATATGCGTCCAGTCTATTCATACATCATATGCGTGACTTGTATAGTATAGCGTTCAATAGAAGAGAAGCTGGTAAATGTTTCCTCAGCTCAACTACATATGAACGCTTCACCTCTTATCTACGTATGATATTTTCTATAGTCCTCCTGCTTCCATTGGTAAAGTATAGCGATATCGATACGTGCCTAAGATATAGTCTGCTTTACCTATACCTGCTCAAACTCTCGTTTCAGAGTCGCCACGATGTAGATCGCGAACCGTACCATCCCGCTGGGAGCGAAGAAAAGTGGTGAGTGAAACGTAATATGAGTTCATAGAGAGTGAGAGGACTAGCGCCTCTAGCTCTAGCTACATCACTTCCTCGCGAATGCATAAATACGGTATGCACCCACATTTCCTGTATCCCTCGACCTCGATCTTTCATAATCCATGCGCATATACGACATGAGATAACGAGAAGACATTGACACAACCTGTGCGTCACGTGCGCGCATATAATGCTTTAACTGCAACTTCCCCATGTGAGCACACTATAAGGTATATTACACACGTGCTTCTATGTATCGTTGCATACTACTTTTTGCAATTGCTCGTTCTTCCACGGTCGCTCACGATCCAACACCATGTGATAGTCCACTTCTTAAGGGGGTTCTCTGTTACTAGATTCTCCATCGCTCTAATGTCGTGTCACATACTATGAGCTCTTCATGAGCGCCTCACTAGTTGTGAGAATAACGACTAGAACGCGTAGCCTTTCTTTTTCGCTTTGTCATATTCTTCTACTGCTTTTCTTTCCGATGCATGACCACGCAACAATACTTTAATCCCCATAATCTTTTTTGCGTGCGCACTACAGTATATCTCAAGTGATTTGTTATATATAACAAATAGTGAAGTTTGTCCAACATCCCTACCACTTCCTTTAAACGCACCTTTATTCTTTCACCAAACAGTCCCTCTCAGTCACTCTGACGCACTCTTTTCAAACCATATAATAATAACCAAGCAGTATTTATATCACTTCCCTTACAACATACTCAATAAAAAAACTAATTTCCCCATATATATATAAATTTCTACCTAATTCCCCTTTTAACTCCCTTTACCCTTTAATAATAAGGGTACTTATATATATAATTTCCGCCTCCTCCAATCCCTTGGAAGCTAATATGTCTAACCTAATAAACGCTATATATTACACTATACTTCGAAAAACCAATCAATCACCATCTCGCCTCCGCTCTTGATTCTTTTCACTTAAGTAATAATATTCATCATATTAATACCTGTGACTAGATATATTTACCATATTACTTTCAATATATTATATACTCAGCTTTGATGAAATTACATCTATCCCCATTACTACTTAACTCTATACCTATTTACTAAATAATCACTACTAATCCCATAAAATCTATTCCTTCTGTAATATATCCACCATACATAAAACCTACATCACCATTTACTCTATATTATACTATAACACTCATACTAATCAATTTACTATACGATATATATATATATATATATTATATATTTATATATATATAATTATATATAGTATTATATATATAATATATTATATATATAATAATATATATATATATATAATAAATTATTAATTAATTATATATATATATATATATATATATATATATATATAATATATATATAAATATTATATATATATTATATAATATTAATATATTATATGTGGAGTAAACTTAAAGAATAGTTTTACTCTCGCATAAATTTAGATATACTCACTCGTAAAAAATCATATAGATATATGACTCCGCAAGATAAACTGATATAACATTATAATTAATTAAATACTGTACCTTAAATAATATGTATGTGAAAATGTGAATAATAAAAAAAATTATTATATTTTTATTAATAATTTTTATATTTATATTCTATCCTAAAATCTAACGATAACTTGATATACCAAGAATAACTAATATATAATTTAGAATTCTAGTATAGTATTAGAAATAGCATTGAAATAAAAGATTATTTGTGAAAACTTAATAGTGAAAAACTCACCTACTGTAGGATATAAACACATAAGATGCTCAATAGAGATATACTAGTATATGAGTCTTTCCGGTCCTTATTCTAGGGGGACGACGGTATTATATGAGTTATTAACTATTATCCCCCCCTCCCGGGTAGGGTCTCAAGAACCCTCACCCCGCTTTTTTATAGGTATTTGTATACAAAAGCGTGTGTCGCGGGGGCTGTCACCGCGTTATCCTCGCATAAGCAGAGGTTAACTCAGATGCGTGGGAAAATGTCCTCCCTCAATCCGTTACTCAGTACACCAACCACAAGTCCTCGGCGATCTCGTGCTCCCATAATCAAATTATAAAGTGCCGTTTATGCGTGCTTTAACAAGATATATGTGTTAAGTGATTTTTCTCGTTCTATCTATCGGTTAGTATTCGTTTAGATACTCAAAAAAAGTCATAATACGAGCTAAAAATATTTGTATGTGTTCATATTTCCCATACCAAATTTACATATAAACGTTAAATTTCCATTTATTGTTTAAATATTATATTCTGTCTTTCTATTATAATATATCTGTCCTATTTTACTTTCCGACGTAATATCCAACTGAGATATTGAGAGTTAAACTCCTCTATAGCTCTGCATGCTAGAGAATTAATTCAGGCATTGAACCTTAATTATCAGAATGCATCTGCCGCTTGCCAAAGAATACTTCCTTAAAGATGATATAATACCTTAAATTTAATCTAAGAAATTGTCCGTAAAAGAACATGTCCAGTTTCAAATGCTTATTTAATTCCACAGGCATTAAATTAAACAATTATCCTCATTATTTATCAGTTACATCAAGAGTGTGAAGAGATAATTGCTAATAACTATTGAATTATGCAACTTAGCGCCAGAACGCATATCAGTTTACTCTTGATCAAACATTGCAGCCATAACTTTTACTTGATCACTTTTGCAGATTTATATATATATACATTAAACACTGAAGCATTTCTTAAGTGTCATTCATGAAATTGGTGTCATCTGCAAATAAAATCTAAATTAAGTTTCTCTTTTCTATTTTTAAGAAAACGATTTCATTTTTCCACCTTTCTTCTAAGCTTTGTTTGATTCACCATAAAACAGATTTCACAAATAAAGATTGATCAAATCCACCATTAAACATTTTTATTTCGCAAATGGGTTTTCTTTTCCGATATTTGAATAAAATTATCTGATTATCTTAACTTTCGTAAATATTTGAATGTTTTAATATTTTCTTTTAAATTCTCCATTAAATAAATAGCAATGATATTTATCAACATCTTGAAGCAATAGTTTAGTTATCCATTTTGTAGTTTTGCTTATTAAGAAAGATTAAAAAAAATAAAAAATTAACTGCAAAGTCTTAAAGCAACAAAAAAAAAACATTTAACCTAATCTTCCTTAAGAATTAATAGCAATATATTTTTTAAAATCAACACAATTTTCCTTCATCTAAAATATCTTTTAAGATATTAATGAATGAGTCAAAGGAGATTTTACTCTCCATCAGCGGGATTTTAACACTGGACTCCGCGTCGCTGAGTTAACGGTAGCCGGGCGCTCTATCCACTAGGCCATCCACGTTTTGAGACCTTCATCTGTCCCAAATATTTTTTATTTCCTTCCCTAATAATAATATATAATTATTATTATCACTTAAACAAAACTTCTCAGATTTTGTGTACTTAGGTTGGGTGTACTTAGAAGTATTAAGGACTCTTTTATACCTCCCTCCCAAGTTACTTATTCTGTATAAGAGTGCGGTTCTCTATTGTAGGGAGTAAACGTCACACACGTGAAATGACTTCACCAACTTCTTGAGAAGGTGGAGTTTTAGGGCTTTTCGTCCCAAGTACAACAGACATTACTCTTATCAACTCTGCAGCTATCCCAAATGTCGACACAAGTATCAAAAAATTTCCCGTTTACAAACCAACCCTGCCGTAGGACGTCTAGGTGTAGGTTAGCTTAGGGTAGGTTAGGTAAAAGTTAGATTAGTTAGGTTAGGTTAGGTTACGTTAGGTTACGTTAGGTTAGGTTAGGATAGGTTAGGTTAGGTTAGGTTTCGTTACGTTATGTTTGGGTATAGATAGGTATTGTGCTAGTTTAGGTTAGATATTTATAGTTAGATTATGCTTAGTTTAAATATATATATATATATATAGTATATAATATATATATATATATATTATATATGTATATATATATATATATAATATAGCTATATAATATACTATTATATATAAATATAAATTATAACTATTAATCCTTATATATAATTATAGCTTCCGATAGATTGCTATAAATGTATACAATACTGGTTGAGTAGCTATATATAACTATATATAATATATCTTATATATATATTATAGTATATATATATTGGTAGTATTATATATATGATATTATATATATATATAAGTATATAATATATATATATATAAGTAATATATTATAATTATATATATATATATATACTATATACTATATAATATAGAGAGAGACGAGATATTCTAGATGAGAGAAAGAGAGAGAGAGAGAGAGAGAGAGAGAGAGAGAGAGAGAATTGCACAAATCAATTCTGATAGTCCATAAAGCAAGCGTGTGCTTGATTGTGTTTTTGCTTAAGGCAAAAAAAAATCATTTACGTCGTTCTTTAAATATTGTTTTTGTCGTTATTGTTGCTGCTGTTATGATTGTTGTGTGTGGTGACGGCAGAATCACGTCGCTGTATTGATAAAAAAAAAAGAAAAAAACTTCTTGTTTTATTAAACAACTAATACACAGTTTAAGTAATACATATTTTTTATTTTTTTAATGATAACATTATCATTTCTATGTATCATACTACAATATATACATGCAACAATCATATACTATATATATATATATTATATATACGATATATATATATATATATATTATATATAATATACTATTATACTAGTATATATATATATATATATATATATATATATATATATATATATATATAAATTATATATATATAGTAATATAATTATATATATATATATATAATATATAATATATTAATATAATATATATATATATATATATATTATATATATTTATATTATATATATATATATATTATATTATATATAATATAGCTATATAGTATATATATATATATTATTACATATATATATAATATATATATATATATAATTATAATTATATGATATATATATAAATTTATTATTATAGATCACATATACTATAGTATAGATATAGTATATATTATATATATATATATATATATTATATTATATATTATATATATATATATATATATATTATAATATAATATATATATATATATACTGAAAAATAGACAAATGAATATGGAGGTGATATTCGAGGGGAGTGTTAACACCGATTCTTAATTACTAAGAGTCGATATGGGGAAAAGACATATGAAGTACGACCACAAGGGATAGTAGTAATACAGTCGGCGGAGATGTATGTTTTGAGAGCGATAGTGGAAAAGACTAGAGAGACAGACAAAGAAACGAACAGAGATGAGGGAGGAGGTTGAGTGAGAAGGCTAATTTTTACAAATAAGAGGCGATTGGCAGGCCGAGGAGGGTGGGGGAAACCTGGAAGGATGCAGGAGGAAGAGTGAGTGGCTAAGAAGAGATCGGCAATGAAAAGACCAGAGGAACAAGACCAAGGGGAAACATTGGGATGAGATGGGAGAGCTCGGTGGAGGACTCACTGAGAAGGCAAGAAATGCAGGTCGATTCGGGTTCTGAGAGAAGAAGGAAGTCCTGGACAGGATAAGAAGATGAAATAGAGTGCTGTTCCCCACGACAGGGTCTTGGCCTTCCTGGGGCGGCTTGCACAGTTGCAAGATATATCATATTTATTATGATATATAATATATATATATATATATTATTTATTATATATATATTTATATATACTATATATATACTACTATAAGATTTTATATATATATATACTAATAATATACTAATAATATATATTTACTACCTTATTATACTATATTATATATATATAATTTATATATATTATTATTATATAAATATTATACTATTATATATATAATATGTCTATATACTACTATATATATATATTATATAATATTTATATATATTATATATTACTATATATTATATAAAATATATATATAATATAAGTATATATATATATATATATCATAGTATATATGGAAAAAATAACAAAATAACAACAAGAAAATAAAATTCTATTGAAATATTAAAAATAAATGCAAAAAGCACGTATCATGAAATTTTGCCGCATTGAATTACACAACGCCAAAGCACGTTACTAGTCTTTGGCTTCGCCTTCACTGAAAGGCCACTGACCTTGGCTTCCGACTAAAGAAATATAGGATTCTTTTTTTTTTCTCTTCTATTTTTTTTATTACTTAAAATAATGAATCTACGATTATGTCAAATATTATGCATATGCAATAAATTAATGTTCTCTTGCATGTGGTATATATCATTATATATATACATCATATATATATAATACTATATATATATAACTATTATATATAATATATTATATTATATTTATATATACATATACCTATCAATACAATAGTATTACAAATATTTATGTATAATATATGTATGTTACTTATACATCCATATATACATAAATTTAATAATATATTCCAATATATAATTATAGATATAGTATGTATATTATACATATATATCCTATATTATATACTATATATATATATATACTATAAATATTATATATCATATAATAATATATATATTATATAATTCATAATATATTATAATATACTATATATATATATATATATATATATATATTTTATATTATACTCTATACCGCCACTGTTTCTACAAATACAGACAAATACTTTATAAACTATACAAATACTGTCACTATAGATATATATATAGACATATATAGATATATATATATAAGTATATAATAGTATATAATAAACTTTAACATGCAGAACAGGTGTGATGTAAATAAGAACTACAAAATGCCTACACTGAAAAACAAGATGACCTTTTTGTAATCAGTGAAGAATTTAGTTCAAACAAGTATAAAAATTAGAAAAGTCTTCAAAATAATTTCTTATCATTATAATTGAAATTCTATAATACGATGTACGATAAGCTGCTCCAAAAACGTATTATCCATTCCGCGTCATTGGGGCCCACAGTTGCCAGAAAGTGTTTTTTATCATGGCTCTCGTTATTGCGCATAAAAATTAATCGGTAGAAAATGATTTTTTTTTAGGTTTCTACGCAGGACCAACGGGGGACAGCGGGCGACCCGTGATAGTCCCTCCCTCCCCTCCCCTAGTCCGAATCATCTACACCAGGTAGTGTCCAGAGACATCCCGCTACCGACTTTCCAATTCTCTGTGTGGTTACCCTGGGAGTTTTAAATTTAGTTTAAAAAAAAAAAAAATCTTGGCACTGTGGTGCTCCTTGGCGCGGAAACATACTTTTTGGAGCAGTTTCGTACATCGTATTTAAAATATTATAAAATATGAAATCTATATTTTAAGACTTTTCTGTTTTTACTTAATTAACATTTTCTGAACTAAAATTATTCACTGATTACAAAAATTCGTCATTTCTTTAGGTGTAGGATTTGTAGTTTCCTAGTTACACGCCTGTCCTAAATCATAGTTCTGACCATATATATTATATATATTATATATACTATAGTTAATCACATAATACAATATAATAATATATATTATATATATATATATATATACGTTATCTATATATATACTATACATATTATATCTAATATATATTATATATGATATATATATATAATATATATAATAAAATTCTGCTCTGTTAGGATTTCTACAAAGTTTTAAATTGCCTTTAGATATATATATATATAATATATATACTTATATATATATAATAGTATATTATATTATATATATATTATATATTATATACTATATAATATATATTATATATATATATATAGTATAATAATATATATATATATAACTTTCTGTCTTTTAGTATTTCTCCTTTTAGTGTATAATTTTGCTTTTGATTTCCTATATAATAATTCTACAAAAGCTGTTATAGACGGCCACTGTTCATCCTATAAATCTATTAATGTTGATGATTCGTTATCAGGGTTCTGCTCATACCCCATATTTTCTCAATTTTTCAATTATATAGTCGTATCAGTCGCTTCACTATCCCTCTACTTTTATGCCAAAATTTTGACTATCGTTTCGAAGTTCATGTTTCCCTATCAGGTCAGAAATAAGCAGAAAAATTTAGTCTTACGAACTAAAATACAATCTTTTAAAGTACCTTCCTTGCCTACAGAACTTTCAGGATAAGAAAAACATGAGGTAGTTTGTAGGGTAGGCGACTGCACCCGGGTGCGGTATGCGGGCTGCGGTAGCGGTGGCGTGATGCCGCTCATTTTGGTGCGGTGCGATGCGCATCAAAATTTCAGAGATTTCAGTGACTTCTTTGAGATGGTAAACCAAGAGTGTTACCCCTTGACCATGATGAGCTAAAAGGAGAACCGCCACTTTCCTCTGCAGAGATCTATAAGTTCTCAAGAGGAACAAGGCATGTCCATGTCGCGGATCAGTAGACCATCCGGTCAGAACTCCCAGCTCACCACTCGGGTCAGGAGCGTCCACTGGGTAATTGTAGAAACAGGACTTCATTTGATACATTAAGAAGTAATTGCATTACTCGCATTCACTATTGTACAGAAGAATAAATGTTCCCTAAATGGGTTTGAACACTTACCTTGAGATGGTAAACCAAGAGTGTTACTCCTTTACCACGATGTGTGATCGAGGAGTTCTGACGGAGGTCTATGAGCTTCCGCGAATGACTGCCTCTGTCCTCTTGGAGAAGGGTAGCCTTCAGAGGAAAGTGGCAGTCTCCCTTTTAGGCTTCATCGTGGTTAAGGGGTAACCACTCTTTGATTTTAACACTAAAGGGTAGGGTGCACAGACCATTTTGGACATTAATTCTGTACAAGCATCTGAGTGACGGAGTAAATGCACTATCCTCATATATATAATATTATATACTATGATATAATATAATATAATATATAGATATATATAATATATATATATATATATATATATATATATATATATGTGCTGTGCTGTGTGTGGTGTGTGTGTGTGTGTGTGTGTGTGTGTGTGTGTAAACAGAAATAACACTTTAAAAGGAATTACAATATTAGCATAAATATGTTGTAGAGAGGTGGAGAAGAAGAATAAGCACATGAATTGTCTAAGATGGAATTAGAAGCAAAATGTTTGAGCAAGAGATTCAGATTTAGAGTTGGCAAGCGAAACGGCAGTTGTGCTGTGCGAACTAAAGGAGAGGCAAGAGGAAGCAAGCAAAGTGAGTTAACATTTTTTGAAAAAATGTCAGGAAAAGGACGTTGAGAAGAGGAGGACCGAGTAAGATCATTGCATTTATTACTGAGAAAATAAATTTTTTAAGGTGTCATGGAGAATAAATTTTTTGCACGATTTTGGGATGAAATACAAGTTCCAAATGTTTCTGGAATTTGAAGATGACAATAATTCCTAAAAGCAGCGTCCATGTAGCTAATAGGCATGAGAACAAGCAGCGTTAAACAAGGTTTTCTAGGTTTAGTTGAAGTAAAGATCATTGTGCACGCCTCCATCCATGCCAGAGAGAATTAGCTCCGCGCTTTGCACACTCCCAAGGACATTTCCACGGAAGATGTACGTCAGCCATGAAATACAAAGAAGTACGACACGAAGTCGTCCGGAACTTGCCCGGTCGTACTTATTTGCAGCATCGAAATGCCCAAAAACGTTTTTTCTCGCAATAGGTGGGTCTTTTCCTGCAAGAAGACTTGAGGAGATAAAAGAAGATACATAGATAAATAGGTGACAGGAGAAACCAATGGTGGAAAGAATTTAACAGCATAAGGAGGAGATTAGAGATTGGGAAAAGGTCTAGAATGTTGGATATATCATCTAAAAGATGATCAGAGATACGGTTAGGGAGCTGCGCTAACTGCTCGAGGTCATTCTGAATAGAAAAAGTTGGTAGCAAGTTCACCAACGTATCTTGAGATTTAAAGGAAAACAAATTGACCAAGGTGAAATTTGAAATTATCAGAAGAGAACATCCATTTGTGAAGATCATAACACAATGTGTTTCTAATTTAGGGCCTAAAGAAGTCGAGAATTTAGGATAGTCAGTTTGAGTTAGGAGACATTATCATATGACATGAATTTAGTTGGCAGCATTGACAGGTTTGGTACTTGAGGCCATTAGATAGAATATTCGGAAAACCTCAAATCAATTACACGGGAACAAACAATCATTGCAAACATTGGCACAACTTCCTTCGGCTGAAAATAGAGACAGCAAGAGAAATAAAACGAGTATTGTTTGAAGTCAGAACACTCAAAAACCTAAGTTTTGGCTAAGAATAATGAGAGTGATGTGTCATCCGGAGAGAGGTGATGTTCAACAAAATTAAAATTAAGATTGAAATTACAATTACACAAATTTATGAAGAAATGAGACAGTACATCAAAACAGGAACCGGCAATTTCTTGGACAGGCACAAACTTTCCAATCACCGGAGGCTGTCATATGGCCATTTAAGGTGGACTAGAGTTAGCGGTGAGATAAGGGTATTTGGAGGTGACCCAATTGACTTCTCAAGGTTAATTGTGTTCGGTAGCCATTTTTTCACATTTTTTTTATTTTTTTTACAGGAAAGTGTTGTCTGTAATTGTATTTTGATGCTGGATAAGGACGAGCTTGCTACAGTTGTAAAAACAAATGATGGCGATATATGAGTGCAAAAGGGAAGAACAATTGGGCACTGAAGTGCCATGGGATGTACTCTATAAGATGCCTTAATTTCCATGATGTAATCTTTGATATCATATGCACTATTTCTGTCGCCATATTTATAAATTTATTAAATCTTTGGAAACGCTTTATTTCCTTAGGTCTTAGATACCACATTTTATATTTGTAATATATATATTATATATATTTATATATATATATTAATATTATATCCGTGGGTGTGCTGTGATTCACTTCCGGTGCGGTTGGCGTTGATACTTGAAGTAGGGCTGGCCGACAACCGGTGCGAAGTGGTGCGGTGCTGCACAAAATCCGGTGGCTCGGCCAAAAAGGAATGTCACAAATGAGTTTCATTGCAAGGGCGAAGCAACATTTCCGACGGCAAAAACAAACTGGACTGATTTTACATAATGTATCTTGGATTATAGGCTTTACAAAAATAGACACACACACACATACACACACACATACATATATACAGTATATGTATAAATATACAGTATATACATATATACGTAATATTATATATATATATATATATATATATATATATAGAGAGAGAGAGAGAGAGAGAGAGAGAGAGAGAGAGAGAGAGAGAGAGAGAGAGAGAGAGAGAATCTCATAAATACTTAAGCATTCCTTTCCCAAACAATTATAATCTTAGAAACATTTACACTTTTCTTTCACAAAATAATTAATTATTCTTTCAGAAAAAAAAAATTCTTTCCCTTTCCCATAAATAATGATTACCTCAGTAAAAGTTTTATCTTTACTTCTCAAAATAGTTATAAATTCAGAAATATTTTTTTCCTTTCTTAAATTGTAATTAAAATATATAAAGAAAAATTATCCATTATTTTCCAAAAAATAATTATAATCTCAGAAATATTTATTCATTTTTTTTCCAAAAATAATTATAATCTTTGAAACGTTTATTCATTTCCTTCTAAATATAATTATAGTTTCAGAAACTTTTATCCATTTCCCTCCAAATATTATTATAATCTCAGTAACGTTAATTCATTTCTTTCCAAATATAATTATAATTTTTGAAAAGTTTATCCATTTCTTTCCAAATATAACTATAATTTAAGAAACTTTATCTAACATTAATAAATATAATTATAATTTCAAAACTTTTATCCATTTCCCTTCAAATATAATTATAATCTCAGAAACATCGACTCTCCTTTCCAAGATGTAAAATAAAATCTAAAATGATTTATAATTCTTATTTTCAGCAACCATAAAGTAATATAATTATTATTATTATTATACACACAATTAAAAAAAACAATCTTTTTCAATGAAAAAAAGAGTTTATAAAACAAAACTTAACGCAAATTTAAATTTTAGAATATTTTATTTGTTTATAAAATAATTAACACAAAAATAGGAGCACAAGTGCTTTACCAGCAAAAATTGGATTTTATTCAAGATATTCAGTAATATAACCTTTTTAAATCCAAATATCACATTCAAATGGACTTTTAATTAAAAGGCCACAAGTCAAGGAATTTTAAGACTTCACACCACCCTTCTTAAAAAGTTAAAAAAAATTCATTTAAATCAATTTTATCTATTTTATCTATACCATAACTTTTATAATCCCAGGTCTAACTGAATTAAGCTTATCATAAAGGGTCAAGTTTGGACAACATTTTCATTGATAGTTCAGGACTCGATAGATCTTACAGTAGTTAAAAATGTTTTAGCATATATGGACCTACTAAAAAAACGGTAGCAAAAAAACATTTCACGTGTATATAATCGACCAAACATAAATCATATACATATAATGAAGTATCATTAATATATATAGATATATATATATATTAAATATATTATATATACTATATATTATTATAATAATATAATATATATATATATATATCATATATATAGTATATATATATTATATATATATATATATATATATAATCGTATATTATAATAAATATACAAAATGATTATATATACTAATATACTATATTAATATATTAGTATATAATAATATATATATAATATATATATATTTATAATATATATATATATATATATATATATATAGTTATCTACTATCTTATCAAATCGGTACATTACCCCTACGTATCGTTAATCTCAGCATTGGGTTGTTTAATGAACGACAAGAGTTGAAAATTTCAAACTCTGTTTTTGATTCAATTGTGTTTAACGTAAAGAATGAATTAATGATGTGAAAATTTTTCCACAAACACTGGATATTACCTAAACAATTGTTAGGGAGGTGGAGCCGAAAGGGACAGGGAGGGACGGAGCATGCCCGCTGTCGTCCCAGGAAGGGCGAGACAACTCCCAGGCTCTGCTATCTATGTGGTTTACCCTATCGTATTTCCAATGGTTTTAAAAAATAAAATAAATCGGAATATGAGGAAAATTGTATATATTATACCTATAATATATTACTATATATTATATATATATATATACGATTAATATATATATATAATATATATATATATAGTATATCCCGTATTGCACAAAGCGATTTTTCTCTGACTGCCCCGTCCTGCAATGCGCGCGCTTACGTGCATGCGTTTGCTTATTATAGCGAAAACCGCTGGCGTGATGGCTTCGCCGCACCTCATGGCTGATGGCTGTATTTATATACTATATATTATATATATATATATATATTAGTATAATAACTATATATTATATACTATATATATATATATATATATATAATATTCTATATAAAGTCGTTTTATGATTTAAACTAACGAACACCCTAGAAGTAGACAGGCATACGAATTATCATTACCACATAGAAGTATTATAAAGCTAAGTTTGTTTGTTTGTTTTTTTACTATAGGATATACCCTTTTTGTTTCAGAATTAGCTTTGACCAATAAAGAAACAAATAGGAAGTCTGAAAATCTATTTTCCTTGTTAAAATATCTTATGGGTATGTGAAGTCCGTTCGGATCTTGATAGCTGGCGTTCGGAGATGTGAATGACTTGCCCATCATTAGCTCAATGAGTCGTTCTGAGTGGTGAACGGCTTGCCCATCTCTAACTCAGTGAATCGTTCTGAGCGGTGAACGACTTTGTTCATCTTTGGTGTTCTGGAACATCTTCGAAATTTCTTTGCACTACCAAATTATAGTGGTTGTACCGATTCGTCTCCCCCCTCTCGTCTCTCTCTCTCTCCTCTCTTCTCTCTCTCTCTCTGCGTCTCTCTTCTCTCTCTCTCCTCCTTCTCTCTCCTCTCTCTCCTCTCTCTCATTATACTCTCTCTCGCGCTGAACTCTCTAGTTGAATAACTCCATACGAGGTCTTTCCAAAGTGTCTCTTCCTTTTTCTCAACAACTATTAGACCTCAGACTTGACTGCTATGCTCGATCCTACATGTATTCCACTGGGAAGTCTGGAAACACTTTATCTATATCACTAGCTTCCTTTGACAAGCACGGTTTCAAACGCAGTTTATCGGGGCATGTCGGCATTTACTTTGGCCTTAGCTTTTGATTTTTCCTAAACTCTGGTGGGATTTGGCTGTCTCTGTCCTTTACCCACCTGAGAACATATATATATATATATATAATATATATATATATATACTATATATACTTAATATATATATACTATTATATATATAATATTATATATATAATAATAGTATATATATATACTATAGTATAATATACTTTATATATATTAACTATATATATATATATATAACTAATATAATATATATAATTATATATAAATATATATATATATTAAGTATATATATATATATTTTTCCTATATATAGTATATACTATATGTACTATATATATATATATATATATATATATATATATATTCAGGGTATAAAAAAAAGATCACTGCAACTAGTGAACTATTAGTAAATAAAGTAATACATTTAAATTCCGAATACCCTTGACCTAACCTGGAATATGGGTAGAAATTGGCATATTCCCTTGGCATTCAAATAGGCGCATAAAAACGTAAATAAAATGATATCATAAAAGATAAGAATTAAAACTTTTTTAAAAATTATTTTATTTTAATATTATTATATATAGTATATAGTATGCATATACTTGGTATAATATACCTATATATATATAATATACTTATCATATAAATATATATATATATATATACTATGTGTATATATATACATATATTATATATACTTCATATATATATATACGCTTATATATATATATAATTATTTGTTAGTTGATCTGTTAGTATATATATTTTATATATTTCAATCCCATTTTTTAATTAAATCATTTTCTTCTACTTAATAATATAATAGAAATGAAATAGATAATAAAAAATTTAATACAATTTTGATGGGAAAGATGTATTAATTTCCGAATAGGGTGAATATAATATTAAAAAACGTGCTTAGGAATATATACAAAATAACAAAAATAAAAACAAGTGCTCACTTAATATGCAAATTGCGCTGAATGGGCATCTCGATGACGGGAGCTTTAAAGTAACGTTCAGTCATTAAATTCAAGCGTATACAGAAGAACGAAGAGAATATCACCAACACAACAACGGAAAGTAGGCTGGAGAAGACAGCTACAACAGCTAAGCAAGCATGGGAGTTGTCACAGTGTTTACACAAATTCTTATTAACAAGACACTGCACCCTTGTTGGCACGAGATCATCTCCGTAAAGGTGGTGGCGTTCAAGTTTTCTATTCCGAGTATGCTCGTGAAAAAGGAAAAAAAGAAAAGAAAAGAAAAGAAAGAGCATCAATGTCACCTCACAAATATAAAGCGTTAAGAGAATTGGAAAGTACCTAAGAGTACCTTTGAATCATCCCTTTGCAAAAATGCGGTGTGAAACTGAGTCTGACCAGATTATGAGAGCCAAAGTCTCCAAAGTCCAAACAAGGGCGTAGCGTATGAAACTCTGGTATAGTTGGAATAACTTAAAGCAGGTAAAAAATCGCACAGTCTAAGCAGAACTTCGTTCTTCTTTGAGGCTACCCTAGCAATCGTTGGATAGGCTTTCAAGATATTTTTTGCTTATGTTAAGGCCAAGGATGTTTATATTGTCAAAAGGAGAGATGGGAAAAATCCTTAATAGAAACAGAAAAATTAGGTCCTTGAGGAGGAGATTTGTAAATGTTGGGATTTTGAAAAGTTGAATTTCACAAGGTGGAGACGATTAAATTGTCGAATTCTATCCAGATCAACAAGAATAGAATCGGAAAGATTGAGAGGAAACTCTAGATGCAAAATAAGGGCAAATTTGAAATGAGTAGAGGAATGGATGGCTGAGTTATCAGCACATGAATCTGTAGATTTATATGAGCAACTGAGATCATTAATGAAAAGCAGGAATATATATGATAAGACAGAACCCTGAGGAACACCACCATCACATTAAATAATTTATATTCCCAAAAACAGCAAAGCTGATATGGAACGATTAGAAACAAAGCTTGACATAATTACACAAAGAGAAGGAGGAAACCCAAAGGGATGGGCGGGAGGCGGGCACTCTGAGCAGTAGCGCAGGCATGCCTGCGTGCATCTTCACGCTCACATTATACTCTTGTCTCAAATGCCACTCACCACAAGCAGTTCCTATAGTCTGTAAAGGGCAGAAGATCCATTAAACTGTGCAAATAGGAAGTTATTCAATCGTCTGCAGACCTCGAGCACCGAAACCATTCTGATTCAGAAGAAAGCAAAATGGGATTCCAATGATCCAAAATGAGAAGTATTGAGCAATGGTTTAAAACTTCTTAGACAAATACAAACAAGAGATATAGGCGATAGCTAGAAGGTCAGAGGAGGCTTCTCTTTCTTGGAAAAACTGATAGACAAGCTCAGTAATTGGTCATAGATAGTTTAGTTGAACACAGGGCTCGGCTCCAGCTTAAAAACCACTCCCTGAAAATCGTAGGGAGGATGCCATTCCGCGTTGCTGCACCTTCACTAAATCGACCTGATTGATGAAAATCAGATCCGCATCAGACCGTACACGTTACCCTACATGACTAGAGAAGAACTGAAGAAGGAGGTAGAGAAGATGCTTGCAATGGGTATCATTGTAAAATCGACGTCACCGTTTTCAGCACCGGTAGTTGTGGTCCAGAAGAAGGATGGTACCAAACGCATGTGCTCGGATTACCGTGCTCCTAACAGGGTCACGATTTTTGATCCGGAACCAATGTCAACTACCCAGTCTCTATTCACCAAATTTGCTGCAGATAGATTCTATAACAAGCTCGATTTT
>JABUQX010110388.1:10000-11583 GCA_015478945.1 Trachelipus rathkii | reverse complement strand
ATTTCGGTGGGGGGTTCCCTAGGGGGGGTCTTTCTGGGCGGGTGGCTGGCCCCATCGCTGTACCTAAACATCTCGTCTGTCTGTTCCCTGGCGCGGGGGTGCGAGGGCCGCAGTAGGTCCCCTTTTTTTCCCCCCCCTTCCTTTTTCCCCCCCCCCCCCCCCTATTTTTTCTCCCCCCCCCACAACCCCCGCCTCAAACGCAGGGAGAATTTTTGTCCGCCATTGCCCAACGAGGCACGAGCCAAAAGAGCTCTCACCCGAGGGGTCTTACTCCGTTCATTCATATACCCGCGTCAACCCTAGATGATGACTCTTGCGCCTGACGACGCCACCGTCCCTACCGCCGGTTTTTTGTTCATCCTAAACCAATCCCAACAGCATACGCCGTGCGTTTGAGTACGGGACATACGGGGATTCGAAAAACTCTTCGATTACTCCGTTTGGTGTTGGTATTAGGGGAATTTGGCAGAACTATTGGGCAAAAGAACATCCGATCAAACTCAGGGAGAGTGGTGATAGGTGTCACCCGGCTCCCTGCAATGCCATCCACACAACAATCAGGCACCACGAACAAGGGTTTTCTAGTTCTCTTTTCAGACAGTGGATTTTTTTTCTCGAAAATTGTATTTTTGTAAAATTTTTATTAGACTTTGCGTGAAAAGTCAGCATTTCACCCACTGCACAGCATGCCTTAATGGAAAAGTTCTGTTTTTTTTGTAGGACCCTTTTTCCGATTCCTGTTGCCTGCGGATTGAGCGTCGTTGTTCCCTGCTCAAGAAGGATGGTGGGCTCCGTTAAACCCCTACACCTCTCCTCCACGCAATGGATTGGCGTTGGAGCCGGCACCATGTTTTTTTTTGCCCCTGGAAGATATTTTTTTAATTTTTGTTGTTTTTCACTTTGTTGTTTCTCCCCCTTATGCTGGTTACAAGATTTACGTGTGATGTTTTATTACAACTCTGTCATTAGTGTTTAATTTTATAATTATATAGATAATTAATTATTTTAAAATTTGATGAATTAAAATAGTGAAGACCAAGTCGGAAGCCGTGTCATAAAATAAAAAGTTCGTAATTAAAATTACAAGTGACCAAAAAAAAAAAAAAAAAAAAAAGTCCAATAATAACTATTATCAATACCGAAAAAACTCATTATTTATAAGGAAAGTAGTTTCACCAATTTTTTTTTTTTTTTTTTTTTTTTTTTTTTTTTTTTTTTTAAATTAAAAAATTAATGGAAATTCTTTGCGACATTTTTACACCTTTTCGTTGGAATATTTTTATCACGTTTTCGTTGAAGTATTTTTATCATCTTTTCTTTGGAACATTTTTATCACTTTATCGTTGAGATACTTTTATCATCTTTTCGTTGGAACATTTTTATCACCTCTTCTTTGGACATTTTATCACATTTTCGTTGGGACACTTTTATCACCTTTTCGCTGGGACATTTTTATCACCATTTCGTTGGGAAATTTTATCACCTTTTCTCTGGGACATTTTTATCACCTTTTCCTTGGGACATTTTTATTACCTTTTCATCGGGACACTTTCATCACCTTTTCGTTGGGACATTTTTATTCC
>JABUQX010110388.1:0-2500 GCA_015478945.1 Trachelipus rathkii | reverse complement strand
TGGAGAAGAGACACAGTAACAGATAGGTCAATGATGCAAAATAGAAAAAAAAGAGTTGGAATAGAATAGAATTCTGAGTAACACTACTATGGATAGATTTAAAGAATAAATGGTGGCTATCTACAATAGCAGTCATAGAACGACTGGAACTGAAGAAATTAAAGCTTTGTGCCAGAGATTATCGAAAGCCTTCCATATGTCTAGCGCCACAGAAAAAGATTCCCCGTAATGAGGAAGAGTAGAGGACCAAAAGTCGGAGAAAAGGAAAGAAGCTCACTAGACTAGCGGTCCTTACATAAGCCATACTGGCAATCCAAGATAAGATTATATGATTTAAGATGTTTTTAAATCTTCTTGTGAAGAATATATTCGAAAACTTTAGGAAGAACAGAGGTTAAAGCGATGGGACGATAGTTGGATTGTTGACTGGGGTCTCACTTCTTCAGCACATGCTGGATGAATTCATGCGCTCTTCCAACAGGACGAAAGGTTGAAGTTGATAGGCAGTGAGGAAACAGTAAATTTATCAAGGCAGGGAGCAAGTTCAGAAGCACAAGGAATAATTTTTGCACTATCAGCTTTCTTAGTGTTAAGCTCAGAGAATGCAGAAATTACATTTTAATGAGTTGAAAGGGGAAAGAAAGCAGGAATAGCTCTGGAACCGTATAGGGTAGAATTAGAGGGAAAAATTTGAACAAACAGTTCAGCATTATTACCAACGAAGGTACAAGAGGGAGAAAGGAAGCAGCAAAGTTGGTGTTGACATTTTAATATTGTAAAATGTCAAAAGAGCGTGAGGTAGAGGAACCGGAAAGATTGATGCATTTTCTAAGAGGAAAAGTTTTTAGCATCTCGATGAAGTGATTTTTTTCATCCGGAATGAGATGTGTAAAAAAAACAAAAAAACACGAGTTTCTAAATTTGAAGACAACGATAAATTCTGATATACTAAGATTTTTCAGTTTTAGTTCAAGGGATAGAGAATGGAATGTATGTCCCCATATATATATATATATATATATATATATATATATATATATATATATATATATATATATATATATATATATATATATATATATATATATATATATATATATATATATATATATATATATAAAATTGAAAACCATACAAAGTATGTTTTTGAGAAAAGTGAAAATATGTCTGTTTAAAATTAAATTGCTATTTTTGAGTGCTTAATATAAATATTTTGGCTCAAAAATTTAACATTAATATAAATTATGTAAATACTATATAATAAGAACAAATAAAACATTCATTTTAAAGGTAAAAAAGCAAAAAAATAAACATGTTTTTTCTATTGTTCTTTATGAAAAAAACATTGGATTTCGTTTTGTTTTTTATAAAAACATGTTTTTCTTCCACCCTGGTTTAATTATATAGGTAATGTTTGCTTTTCATATGAAAACATTTAATACAGCTTTGTTATAAAGTAGGAACTTTCTTGTAAGATAAATAAAATTGAACCGTAATTAATTCAAAACAGAAAAAAACAAGTACAGTAAGGTAGAAAAAAATGCTTTAACAAAAATTTGGTGAAAATCTTATATATATATATATATATATATATATATATATATATATATATATATATATATATATATATATCTTATATATATATATATATATATATATATATATATATATATATATATTTTTGTGTGTGTGTGTGTGTGTGTATTATGCAAATATATATATATATATATATATATATATATATATATATATATATATATATGTTTGTGTGTGTTTGTGTAAAGATAGATAGATATATAGATAGATAGATGGGTGTTTGTTTGAGAATTAGAACTCTCTCTCTCTCTCTCTCTCTCTCTCTCTCTCTCTCTCTCTCTCTCTCTCTCTCTCTCTCTCTCTCTCTCTCTCTCTGACTTTATTAAAGACTATAAATCATTAAATGTTCTTGTTAACAATTTAAAAGGGCCGAAAATAATTTAATAAAATCAAAAATAAATCGAGGAAAGGAAACTTTCTGATGTTTTCTCAGCTTGTTCAATTTATATAATTTTAAAACTTTCTTTAACTTTCTATATTCTCAGATATATATATATATATATATATATATATATATATATATATATATATATATATATATATATATATATATATATATATATATATATATATATATATATATATATATATAATATATATATATATATAATATATATATATATATATATATATATATATATATATATAATAATATATAAATATATATATATAATATATATATATATATATATATATATATAATATATATATATATATATATATATATATATATATATATATAATATAATAATAATATATATATATATATATATATATATATATATATATATATATATATATATATATATATAATAATAATAATAATATATATATATTTATATATGTATATATATACATAATAATAATATATATATATATATATATATATAATATATATATATAT
>JABUQX010110387.1:0-10000 GCA_015478945.1 Trachelipus rathkii | reverse complement strand
TGCAAGCACCATTTTATCCAATTGTAGCTGAGAGCAAAGGAGTTTCACCGTTTCAATCTGGAGTTGTTTTTGGAATTTTCAGCTTAGCTTTCTTTTTCACGAGTCCAATATATGGAAAATTGATTCCAATTTTGGGCTCAGTGGCTTTGTGTATAACTGGAGTTGTAGTTACAGGTGCGACTACTGTTATGTTCGGTTTTGTTGATAAAATAAATGGACCAAAAACATTCTTTGGACTTTCAGTCGCTATACGTATTGTTATGGGCATAGGGTACTCAGCATTTCGAACCTCTTCGATTAGTATTATTACAAATGAATTTTGTGATGATCTTGAAAACGCATTTGCTTTTTTTCAGTTCTTTTTCACAATGGGTTTCATTGTTGGTCCTACAACAGGAGGAGCTCTTTATGAACTTGGGGGATTTATGTTGCCATTTTTAGCAACGGGAGTTTCAGTTTTAATTTGTTCAGTAGTGCTAATCTTCTTTCCTCATAACTCTTACAAATGTAATAATAACTACAAAAATGGAAGCAACTGTAAAAATGGATATTTACAGCTACTAAAACTTCCTACAATTATTTTGGGAGTTTTGGTAATTTTTGGAGCCTATTTAAACGCCGGATTTATTGCCTCTAATCTAGAACCTCACCTACATACATTAAAACTAAGTCAAACATCAATAGGAGCAATGTTTGTATGCAATGGAATTGCATATGGTGTTTCTTCTCTATTTTGGGGCAGGTTTTGCACTCTTCTATCTCCACAATACATATGGTCGATAGGAGCAATTATCGGTATTATAGGTCTATTAATATTGGGTCCTGCTCCATACTTTCCTTTCAATTTAAATGTTTATTCTTGCGTCATTGGTCTTTTGATTCATGGATGTGGAGAAGGTGCTGAAATGATTGCAGCCTTTTCTGCATTGAATAAAGAAGCAGCTCTCGCAGGTTTTCCAAATGATATCGTAACTCATGGATTGATATCAACGCTGTATACTTCTGCTTTGTCTCTCGGGATTTTTGTAGGACCAACATTAGGCGGATATTTATTTGATAAAGTTGGATTTAGTTGGGGAGCACATATTTTCTCCCTGTATCATTTGCTTTTAGCCATTACAACTGTTGCATATGTTGTAATTTGTTATAGGAAGAATAACAAAATTTCGACAGTGAAAGAAGAAAAGCATATTTTACAAAATGGAGTAACACCTGGGATGAAATACAGTAGTATAAACTAGCTACAATAATCTGTATTTATGAATATCCATTAAAAAATGAATTGAAACAAGACTTGTAGTTATCAAATAGTCAAGATAGTTATAAAAAAAAGCTTATTCTATAAAAAGTTATAAAAAAAAATCTTCAGTTTTGTGCAGGTGCAACAAAAAATGTTTTATATATGTAAATTATAGACCTTCTGGTAATAAAGTTGGGATTTATTTACCTTAAAATTCAGTACAAAGGTCGACATTTAAAGAGCCTTAAATATTTAACAATATCTTTAGGATTTGCCATCGATTTAAATAACAAAGTATGTAAACAAATCCTTAATTTAGTCTTTCAAAATAAAATGAGTAATGAGGAGTGGATTTGTCGTCGGCGTGGAGAGTGGATTCGTCGTCGGCGTAAGAATGGATAAGTGAAGTGGTGGAGACAAGGTAATTAATAAAAAGTTAAAAAAGAAATGGAATGAGACGGGAGCTATTAGGAACACCATTACTGATTGATTTAAAGGATAAATTTACATTCATGAAGAGGAAAAAAATTTATGTTCGAAACGTTTATGTAAATATAATTTAAATTATACTCGGAGCTTTGATACTCTTATTTATAATTAAATTAAGATGCTATGCAGAATAGAATCAGTTAATATATATATATATTTATTATATATATATTTAGAAATGGGATTATTTTTATTAAAATTTTGTATTATTTCCACTTTAAAAGGTATATATTTTAACCAATAATCATATCGATTTGCCAGTCGCTTCAAAGGGTTGTAATACTAAGAAGCTAATAAAGAAATATTAAAGCTTAAATTTTATGTAAACTAACGTAACACAACATAATCTACTTAACGTATCATAACCTCACTTAATATAATTTATTTTTATATTTATATTTATTTCACTGTATTGTTTAAAAAAAAAAAAAAGAAAACATGCATCTGGCAATGAGCGTTTGTAGATTTTATTCGGTAATACGCATATAAAAACAAAAATAAAAATAACCAAATTTTTATCTCCTTTTTTTCACACAAACAATTTACAGGGAGAAAGATCCTACGAATGTCCATATATGCAGCATAGCAGAAAATTGGCAGCAGCATATATATATATATATATATATATATATATATATATGTTATAGCAGCATAGCAGCACAGTTATTGATGCATACATATATTACATATTATTATTATTATATTATAATACAATATTACATAAAAATATACATATATTATTATTATTATATTAAGCAGTTTTCGAATATAGATATTATATATTATTATTAAGTTATATATATATATATATATATATATTATTATTACATATATATATTATTAGTTATTATATATTATATATATAATTACTTCATGCATATATATAGTCAAACATATATATATATACTGGCTATATATATATACATATTATTGTTAATACAAAGAAAGGTTAGTTATATATATTATAGTTATTATTGGCTACATTAAGTATTATGAAAATGTGGTGGATTGGTATTTCACATACATATTATTGTTGGATATGTTGGTTACTGGCTGGTGCAGCAGCTACTGGGCACAAGGCTGGCTGCAGCGTTGCTGGCTGGCTGCTGGCATGGCTATGCTGCTGGTTGGCTATTGCTGGCTATACATATTGCTGCTATATTTGATATTATATATATATATATTATATATATTACATATACATATACATACATATACAAGTTGTTAAGGCTGGCTGGGTTGGTTGGTTGCTGTTGTTATTATTTCCATACATACATATTATTAGTTGGCTATTATATGTTATTAGCAGTTGGGTTATTAGTTGAGTTGAGTGCCATATGCTATTATTGCCATGCTATTAGTTTATGCTATTGTTATACATATGGTTACATATATGATATATTATATATACATATAATTACTCCATGCATGCATGTATTATTATTACTTTGACGATTATTTATGCTATATTGTTGTTATTATTATTGCTATTATTATTATTATTATTATTATTATTATTATATATATATTATTATATATATATATATATATATATATTATATATATATTTCATGTACATATATTATTATTATATTATATATTACATATATATATTATTATTACTACATATATTATATATATATATATAGTTATTATTATATTGATATTTATATTAGATTATTATTGTTATATTATATATATTATATATATATATATATTATTATTATTATTATTACATATATTATTATTAATATTATTATATTATTATTATTATTACATATTATATATTAATATTATTATATATATATATATATATATATATATATATATAAACATATATATATAAATACAGCAGCAGCATATATATATATATATATATATATATATATATATATTAGCATATATATACATATATATATGCGTTATTAATATGTTATTATTTATATATGTATATATAGGCGGTTGCTGCTATATATATATATATATGGAGAGATGTAAATGTTTCACAACTTCTACCATGACTAACAGTATTCATTACAGGTACAAAAATGCCAACTTAAAACTTTCTTTTATTTATTGCTGGTCTATAAGAGATTGCGGTTAAAAATATTGGCTGGGGTCTTTCGCCTGTGCTGTGGTGGCACCCCTCCACCCCAACCGGGGCTAGAGGTGGTGGAGTGCCTAATGAAAGCTTGGAAGCGTCAAGGAGAAAGATTTATTATTATTTTTTGTACTGCAATTATATATAGATTATGTAATAAAGAAGTTTTTAGAAGTGGATTTTTAATTAGTGAAATAATTTAGGGGTATAATTAAATATATATAGTGCTATATATATATATATATATATATATATATATATATATATATATTATGCTATCATATGCCGATATTATTATTGGTTATTGCTGGCTGTTGCAGCATGGGTTGCTAAGCAGTTGCTGGTTGGTTGCTGTTACGTTGGCAAACGCTGGCTATTATATTGCTGCTGGCTGGAGGCTACATATATGGCTGTTGCTGTTGTTGTTATACATTATTGTTATGCTGGTTGCATGGCATACAACATGGCATGGCGTTGGCTGGCTATTATTATTGTTGTTGTTATATGAAACATATTTATTGGTTGATATTATTGCTATATTGTTACTGTTGTTGTTGTTGCAAGAGCTGATACATATATATGCCATACATACATACTACATACATGTACATACTATGCATATACCATATACATATTATTACATACATATATATACATACATATTATTATATTATATTATTATTGTTGGTGCTATTATATATATATTATTATTATATATATATATACAACATATAAATATATAAATATATATATATATTAAAGATATATTGTTATATATATTATATATTACATATATTATATTATTATTACATACATATATATATATATTATATATATATAAACATATTATATTATATTACAAAGAGTTTACTATTATTAATGTTATTGAGTATTACTAAGTTATGTTATTGGTTATTGCTGTTGTTGTTATTATTATGTATATTACATATATATTATTATTATTACATATACATATACATATAAATTAAATGCTATTATTATACTATTATTACATATATATTACTATATATATACATATACATTATTATATACATATATTATAGATATTAGTTATTATTATATATATTATATATTATAAGAAAGGTGTATATTATTATTATTATTGGTTGGTTATTATATTTATATTATATACATATTATTATTATAAGGTTATTGTTATACATATGCTATACATACATATTTCTTTTATTTTCTCCAAGAAGGAATATTATATATATATATATTATTATTATTATATTATTACATATTATATATTATATATATATAGTTAAGTTACATATATATTATTATTATTGTTGAAGATATATATTGATATTATATATATATTATTAGAAAGATATGGTATACATACATACATATATATATATATATATATTTGCAATGGTTCTTAATTTATGTATTATTTATATATTATGAATTAAGTAAAGAAGAGAATTTGTTAATATTATTTTGTAAAAGTGTAATCACAATTTATTTTTTTATTTTTTTCTTATTACTTTAATTTTTTTTTTTGTATATTAATCAGAGCACTCTTATATTCTTGTAAATATCATGTTTCACTAAGATCACCACACAGAAGGCAACAAATGTCACTACTAAAGCCTATATGCAGCAGCAGCAGCAGCATATATATATATGCATATATATATATATATATATATATATATATATATATATATATATATATATATATATATATATATATATATATCTTTATAAAATAAAAATATTTTTGTTCAGACTGTGCCGATAAAAGGGGAAACCTCTCAATCTTCTTCTCAATTCGTCGACCTACCGCTTTAAACCTCACATTCTTTCCAAGATGTTTAAATCTATCCTTACACCCTACACCCCATTAATCCACACCCTACACCCTGGTACACCCTACTTCCTTCCTTGAATAGGGCTCTGCCCCGTGAGTGGCAGTGACAATTGAAAAAAAATCATTTCTTTAATCTTGTCTCTGATCGAAAGTATGGTTTTCGTAAGGAACGAACTACTGTTGATTTTCATTCCTTTCTTTTTGATTCTTGATGCTAATCCCTTCGGGATTTCGGTGAATCTTTTGCTGTGGCGTTAGAAATACCGCAAGCCTTCGATAGAGTCTGGAACAAATCTTTGATTTCCAAACATTCGTCTCTCGGTATCCATTCTTTTCACTGTAGCTTTCTCCCTGATTTTCTTTCCGGTCGTTCTAAACAGCTAATGCAGAAAGCCTCAGTTCATCTTTTAATATATAAATGGTGGTGTTCCTCAGGGATCTGCCTTCTCCACAACTCTTTCTTTACTTTTCATTAATGACCTTTTTTTTATTACTTCTTATCACCTAAATACTCCTATGCCGACTTTTCGAAGACGTGAATACACACACCTAAGGACAGACCGACCACCCTGACCAGTAATTTGTGAAATTTAATATATATATATATATATATATATATATATATATATATATATATATATATATATATATATATATATATATATATATATATATATATATAAAAGCAGCAGGAGTTAGTATATTATAGTATATATATGTTATATTATATATATATATATATATATATATAATATATATATATATATATATATTATATATATATATATAATATATATATATATATATATATATTAAGTTATATAAAAGAAGAATATAAATATATATATATATATATATATATATATTATATGAATGACGTCATCACTTCTCTTGCACCTTATTTAATTTATTAATTTATTTAATTTAATATATTAATTTATTTAAAATTTGACATATTCTGGAGTCTAACCTCTTACGCTATGACGACTTATAAATTGCCTCCTGAAATATTACCTTTTAAATATAAAATAATAATAATAATAATAATAATAATAATAATAATAATAATAATAATAATAATAATAATAATAATAATAATAATAATAATAATAATAATAATAATAATAATAATAATAAAGGGGACCCTCTTATTACTATGGTCAATTTGCTTCGAGTTCAAAATTTAATCTTTTTCCTTTCGTAAGTTTCTTCACAGATCTCGCAGATACACTTTGAAAGAATGGCTATAACCTTAGTTTTTTAGATGGGCTGATCAGAAGCTAGAGTCGGTGCTGGAGTCAAACTTTGAAATAAGCATGTAATAAGATAAGATGGGTGTGTTTATATATGTTTTCTATGACGTAGAACACGAATAACGTAGTTTCAGAGCTCTCAAAAGTGTCCGTGAGACCCCAATGAGGGGTTGAGGGGTACATAGGAAAAAAAGATGAAATAAATATCAGAGTACATAGCTGATGTTGGAGTCGGCATCTGACCGATTCCTACATGAAGATAGATGGAAATGATGAAGGAGACTTTATAGAGTACTGCGAGGCTTGAATCAAAACTTGCATTAGACTTGCCTAATGTATGTTATATATAACCTTGTACATGGATTCCTGCAGAGTTCGCATACGTTAAATCCTACATTTTATTTTTAGAAATCCTGTTTCATTATTAAAGTTTTTGAAAAATATTTTATTTATAGAAAACCTGTTTTATTATTAAAGTTTGTGAAAAACATTTTACATTTTTGAAACATATTTTATGTTTTTGAAAAACATTTTATAACATTGAAGCTATGGTGTGGAATAAGCGGTATAGATCTAAGGTACACTTTGTTCAGGTGGATAATCTTAGGGGCGTGTTAAGTTAGATATAAGAAGAATTGATAAAATGAGAAATGTTTTAAGGAGTTTTGAGTGTGTGAAGAAAGAAGAAAATGAGATAAGAAATCAGAGTGTACAAAGATGATTTAGTCATATGGAAAATATAGATGATAGTGGTTAAGTGTGCTAGAAATCGAATGTTTTGGAGACCGAAGAAAAAGTAGATTGAGTCAGTTAAGGAGTATCTTAAGGAAAAAACAATTTCAGTTTGGCAAAGACGAGAAGGTTCATAATAGGAGTGAATGGTGGGGGATTTGTGAGCCTGGCCCAGGAAATGAACCCTACATTGACGAGATGCCACAGTCGGTTTTTGTCGCGGTGTTGTGAACTCTTAGAGTGGATTTTTAGCTGCGATGATTTCGCACTTTGGGGTATGAGGGAAAGGCGTATGGGATTTTCTTCCTAACTACGTCATGTTCTTCTACTTAACTATTCTATTTCCTTGTATGTTGCGCACCCTGCTCCTCTGTGTGAAATGAAGGAATAATTAAAAAAGAAATACACACACATATTAACTCTATTCATCCTTCAGTTCAATATACAATAAAAATGCCTTCCAACAACTCTATCCCCTTCCTCGATACCTTAACCACATCGAATAATAATCAATTGCAATTTACTATATATAGAAAACCGACATTTGCACCTAACTATATACACTGGCTATCTAATCACTCCCCAAGCACAAAATTAGCTGCTCTGTCATCTCTATTTTTCCGTGCCTTTCGTATATGCTCTCCCCCTCTTCTAGCACAAGAAACTAAATACATCCACAATACTTTCAAATCACTTTACTATCCTGAGTTTTTCATCACGAAAGCATTTAACAAAGCAAAAAAGAGGTACTATATCACCGTTTCCCCGAAAAATAGCAACACCTCCTATGCTATATACACTGGCTATCTAATCACTCCCCAAGCACAAAATTAGCTGTTCTGTCATCTCTATTTCTCCGTGCCTTTCTGTATATGCTTCCTCCCCTTCTAGCACAAGAAACCAAATACATCCACAATACTTTCAAATCACTTTTACTATCCTGAGTTTTTTTCATCACAAAAGATTTAACAAAGCAAAAAAGAGGTAATATATCACCTTTTTCCCGAAAAAAATAGCAACACCTCCTTTTAACAACCTCACTACCATTATAATTGTTAAAACAAATATTACCAAAAATAACAACCCTCCATCAAATAACATTACCTTAAAAACCATTCTCAAACCCCCAAAACAAAAAGAAAATCTCCCCCAAAGCTGTATATATCACATTCCCTGCAATACTTGCAATAAAAACATTTATAGGTGAAACCACAGATTTACAAAAGAAGAAAATATCAACATACAAATGACCTGCACACAGACAGCACAAAAAATTCAGCTTAACAAGTCATAGGCGTAACACAAACCATTATATCAATATCAACAAATATATAAAACTATTAGAAATATCAATCACACGAACCATCGCAAAACCATGAATACTTTTGCATTTATAATAGTAACAACTACAATAAGCAATCCCGGTGAAGTTAAGAAGGTTTTATACATAAATGAATATCTGAAAACGTCAAAATATTTCAACGACACCATGAAAAATAACCAACCAACTGGAACACATTTCACACGGATGAAGATCAAGAAAGAAATCCAGTCCCTTAGCCTGAAAGAGGTCTCGCGTGTCTTTATCAATGTTTTTAATTTGTTTACATTTAGTAATAAATAAAAATGAAGTGATAATAAAGCATAATAATAAAAAAAGAATCCAAGGGATTTTCTTTAAAGTATATATATATGTATATACAAGGTTATATATATTATACATGTACATATACTTAGTTATATGCCATATATATATATTATTATTATGTTACATATATATAAATATATGTTATTATTATTATATTATATATACATATATATACATATATTATTATTATATATGCTATTATGTATGTATATATATTTGGTGGTGAAGGATAGTTGTGGCGCATAGTTAGGTTATTACACATATATTATAATTTAGCATATAATTAAATTATAAGATTTTAAGTTATTATTATTATATATATACATTAAGTTATTATTATTGTTAGAAATATGCTATTATTATATATATATATTATTTCATATTACATATTATTATGTATTATATAATTTGGTATATACATATTATTATTATTACATATATAATGGGTTGGGTGATAAGAGCATAGATATTGTTGAGCACATACTGGGCTGTTAATATATATATATATATATATATATATATATGTTAAAGTGTGCATATTTCCATATATAAGTTACATATATATTTAGAAAGATAATTAAGAAAATTATGGTAAAATATTTCAGGTGCATCATAAGAAATGCAAAAACAAAGGTATAAAAGTTCCTATAAAAGGTATGACGTAGTGTGCTTAATTTTCCGTCTGATGTCTGTA
>JABUQX010110386.1:30000-40000 GCA_015478945.1 Trachelipus rathkii | reverse complement strand
CAATGACATGTCCTACATCATAGAATACACCTAATATTAGTGTCTACCCCTATGTTTTGAGGTATGAGGATTCGATTGGTATATAATGGAATCGAGGCACTCCTACCATGGTTTAGTACCCCTACCCCCTTTTTCTATGCAAGTATTCAACGTTCATTTTTCGAGCTAAAGAGTTGAACTTGGTGTCTACCTCTATGTTTCGAGGTATGCCGAGTTGATTTCTGGCATTACCGAGTGGATCAGAGCTTTCCTTAAGGTCTTTTGCACCGGTGCTGCGGTGCTCATATATATATATTTTTTGGTTTTTAAAGGCTTTCAAGTTAAGATATTCTCTTCAAACTGGCTACCATGGTTGTTGAAGGTGCAGGATGTCATGTAGATACCTGCCCTAACTTGAGTTCCTGTATGTAACTGTCCTCCTAAACTCACACCACACACACGACACACACACCACCCACACACACACACACACACACACACACACACACACACACACACACACACACACACACACACACACACACACACACACACGGATACGTATACACACGCACCCGCTAGGCTACTTATACACACACACACACACATACCCGCTAGGCTACTTATACACACATACACCCCGCCATTGATACACACACCCACCCTAGCTCACACCTACACATACATAACACACACACACATATACATACACATACACACATACACAAACAACCACACACAACACAACACACACTATGACACTTATACACACATACACACACCCATAGACACTTACACCCACAAATAGACACTTACACTCACCCATAGACACTTACACTCACACACACACACACACACACACACACACACACTCGATATTTTGATGCCTCAGCTTTGATGCCTCAACTTTGATGCCTCAGCTTTGATGACTCATCTTTGAAGCCTCAGCTTTTGATGACTCATCTTTGTTACTGGAAAAAAGAAGGAGGAGGAGTAAGAAGAAGAAGAAGAAGAAGAAGAAGAAGAAGAAGAAGAAGAAGAAGAAGAAGAAGAAGAAGAAGAAGAAGAAGAAGAAGAAGAAGAAGAAGAAGGAGGAGGAAAAGAAGAAGAAGGAGAAAGAAGAAGAAGAAGAAGTCTACGTATCTTACCCCGACGGTATTTTTGAAGGGAACGAGTACGTGGACAAATTTCCAAATCTAACACCAATTTCCCTCCCTCCGTATATATGTTTCAAAGGACAAAGATTCCAAATTTTGGGGTGTCGTAACCCCAAAATGAGTTCGACGAACCCTTGAGAGGGTCCTCAGCTGGAAAAAAAGAAGAAAATTACAGAGTACAAGACAGAGAAAAGATGAAGGAAGGAAATAGAAGTTTCGTAAGATAGAACAAATGAATCATTGGAGCTATCGGTATCGGCACCGGTGCAAGGTCGATGCGGTGCCGAGTTAGTAAACATGTACTTATCACCATAATATTAGTGTGTTTATATACGTCTTCAGTGATGTAGAATATGAATAACATAGTTTCAATACACTTAAAGGTGTCTAGGGACACCAATTGAGATGGGGGCCGAACCCCAAAATGTGGTTTTTACCCTTTTAAATGAAATTTCAAAAGGATATAAGTTAATAATACATAGACTTACGCTCTATCAACAGCCCCATGTTGCATAAATATATGTAACAACAGCCCTATGTTGTACAAATATATATATATATATGAAACTTAACCCAGAGAATTTAAGTGGTTCTCTCTTAGTCATACACAACGGTATACATATGTTGTACAACTGAGATATTCAAGTCAAAACTTGCACTCGACTTGTTTAACGTATGCTATATCAAGTCCCTATATAAAGATATGTGTATGTGTATGTGTATGCATGTGTATATGTGTATGTGTGTATGTATATGTTTAGTTAGAGGTCGTATACACATAGTCTTACATTTTTATTTCAAACTGAGGTATTTTATTTATAGAAAAGCTGTTTCATTACCAAAGTTAGAGTTAAAGTTAAAGTTAAAGCTAGAGTTAAATTTAAAGTTGGAGATAAAGTTAAAGTTAAAGTTAAATTTTCATGTCGAAGGATAAGATTTATATTTTTCATGTATTAAAATACAAATGTTTTTTGAAAAACATTGTCTTTGATGAAAAACATTTTGTTTTTTGAAAACATTTTCTTTTGATGAAAAACATTTTTAATTTTGAAAAACATTTTTTAAAAAAACAATTGTTTCTAGAAAAGATTTGTCAAATCTACACGAAAAAACATGATTTTTAGGGACCCATAAAGCATAAAGCAGTAAAACACTCAGCAAACAGCCTGCAGGGGACCCATCCCAACCCACCATCTCATGTTTTACTGCTTATGCTTTACCATAACTTACTATAATAAAAATATATTGTCATTCCCCTATTTTCTGTTCAATTCATATACATGTGTATTTCACATTACCCTTTTTCTAAAACTTTTTTAAAAAAACTTGACTTAAATAAATATATTTTAATTTGTAACACTTAAGATACATGGTGGTAGACCTTTATATATATATATTAATATATATATATATATATATATATATATATATATATATTAATAATATATATATATATATTATATATATATAGATATATATATCATATAGATATAATATATATATATCTATATATATATATATATATATATATTATATATATATATATTATATATATATTATATAGATATTATATATATATATATATATATATATATATATATATATTAAACAGTAACATTAACAAATTTCCATACTTAAACACAGTAAAGTTGACTAAACATTAGCAGACAAAAACGTAAACATATTCACACTTTTTCATGCATGTCTTTAACAGATCTATGTTAATTTTTACATGTAACATAGTAAATTAAACAAAGATTTATCGTGATCCAACCCAACGATTGTAATAAAACTAAAGAATAAATCACACAGCAACAGCACACACACACACACACACACACACACTACAACACACACACACACACACACACACACAACACGACACACAGAGAATATTTGCAACGTAACAAAGTTTTACCATTAATAAAGCTAACATAGCATCACCTAAACTAAAAATAATGTACAATGACAAACCTAACATACTTTAAGCACGAATAAACAGCTAACATTAACAAATTTCCATACTTAACAGCAGTAAAGTAACCAAAACATAGCATACAAAAAACGTAACCTATTCACACTTTTCATGCATGTCTCAAACACATCAATGTTAATTTTACATTTAACATAGTAATATTTAACAAAGTTTTATCATAACCTTGTCTAACATTGTAATAAACTAAGAATAAATGCCACAGACACACACACACCACAGCCACACACACAGCACCACACCACTACACACACGAATATATGCTAAACGTAACAATGGTTTACATTAATAAAAGCCATACATAGCAACACCTGAAACTAAGAAGAATTAATATACAACGACAAAATGTAGCATAACCTGTAAACACGAATTAAACTTTTACATTAGCAAAGTTCCATACTTAACAACCAGTAAACAGCTAACATTACATACAAAACGTGAACGCTATTCAGCACTTTTTTTTCCAAGCACAGTCTGGTTAACATTCAATGCTAATTTTACATTTAACATGGTACTATTGTACAAAAATGGATCATAACCGTGTCAATTATCATACTGACTGGACGAATAAATTGCTAATCGTACAAAGTTTTGTCGCATTAACATAGTAATATTTACAAAAAATTTATTAAGACAGAGCACAACCTTCTACCACGTTCAAATCTAAAACGAATATGACGATAAAATAAGTCACGAGAGAAAAGATAAGGCAATATTACTGGAACAAACACAATCTAAGAGATTAAGGATTAATTCAACCAATCACGGAATGCGTAATAGATATTTCAGCAATCACAGAGTAGGCAAATAAGATAACGCGAACTGTGTTCCAACATGGAAAATAAGCACCAAAGTCTTACACTATATATATATTATATATATATATATATAATAATATTATATATATATATATATATATATATATATTATATAGATATATATATAATATATATATAGATATAATATATATATAATAGATATTATAATATTATATATATATATTATAATAATAATATATATATATAAATTAATATATAAAATATCATATATATATATAAGGGTTAAACATGACAGAGATAGGACCCTACACACACACCACACACACAACACACACACCACCACACACACACAACACACACACACACACACACAACACACACGATATTTTGATGCCTCAATTTGAATGCCTCTGATATTTTAATGCCTCAATTTGATGCCTCTGATATTTTGATGCCCTCAATTTGACGTCAAATTGAGCATCAAAATATCAGACGCACAAATTGAGGCATGAAAAATATCAGAGGCATCAAAATTTGAGGCATCAAAATATCGTGTGTGTGTGTTGTGTGTGTGTGTGTGGTGGTGTGTTGTGGTGTGTGGTGTTGTGAATGTGTTGTGTGTGTTGTTAGGGTCTATCCCTATGTACAGTTTACCCTTATATATATATATATATAATATATAATATATATATATATAATTATTATATATATATATATAATATATATATATATATATTATATATATATATATATATAGATATTAATATATATATGTGTAAGACTTTGGATGCTATTTCCATGTTGGACAGCTCCGTTATCTATATTTGCCCTACTCTGTGATTGGCTGAAATATCCTATACCTTTCCGTGATTGGTTGAAATATCCCTTATCTCTTAGACTTGTGTTTGTTTCAGTAATATTGCCTTATCTTTTCTCTCGTGACTTATTTTATCGTCATATTCGTTTTAGATTTGAACGTGGTAGAAGGTTGTGCTCTGTCATTAAAATGTTTTTGTTAAAAATATTACTATTGCTTAATGCGAAAAAACTTTGGTTACGTTAGCCAATGTATTCGTCAGTCAGGTATGATAATTAACCACGGTTATGATAAATTTTGCTTAAATAGTACCATGTTAATGTAAATTAGCATTGGATATGTAGAGATATGCCTGAAAAAAGTGTGAATAGGTTACGTTTGTATGCAATGTACTTTTCTGTTGTTAAGTATGGAACTTTGCTTAATGTAAACAGTTTATCGTGTTTAAGTATGTTAATTCTGTTCGTTGTATATTATATTTCTAGTTCAGGGTGTTGCTATGTTGGCTTTTATTAATGTAAAAAACTTGTTACGTTAACATATATTCGTGTGTGTGTGTGTGTGTGTGGTGTGTGTGTGGTGTGTGTGTGTGGTGTGGTGTGTGTCTGCTGGCGATTTATTCTTAGTTTATTACAATAGTTAGGTTAGGATACGATAAATCTTTGTTAATATTACATGTTAATGTAAAATTAACATTGATGTGTTAAAGACATGTATGAAAAAGTGTGAATAGGTTACGTTTTTGTATGCTATTTTGGTTACTTTACTGCTGTTAAGTATGGAAATTTGTTAATGTTAGCTGTTTATTCGTGCTTAAAGTATGTTAGGTTTGTCATTGTACATTATATTATTTAGTTCATATGATGCTATGTTAGCTTATTAATGTGAAAAACTTTGTTACACAAATATTCCTCTGTGTGTGTGTGTGTGTGGTACTGTGTGTGTGTGTGTGTGTGTGTGTTGTGTGCGTGTGGCGTGTGTGATTATATTCTATTTTACAATCGTTGGGTTAGATTACTTATAAATCTTTGTTAAATATTTACTATGTAATGTAAAATTAACCATAGATATTGTTTAAAGAACATGCCACTGAAAAAGGGTGAATATGTTGACGTTTTTATGCTATGTTAGTTCACTTTACTGGTGTTAAAGTTTAAAAGTTGGTTTATTGCATCTCGTGTCCTCTCCATATATATGTTTATGTTATATATATATATATATATATATATATATATATTATTTTTAATATATATATATATATATATATATATATATATATATATATATATATATATATATATATATATATATATATATATATATATATAAAAGGTATACCACCTTGTCTCTTAAGTGTTACAAATTAAAATATATCTATTTAAGTCTAAGTTTTTTTAAAAAAAGTTTAGGATAGAGGAGACAGTGGCTACTAAAGTTAGAGGAACAGAAAAATAGGGAGTGACATATATTTTTATTAATAGTAAGTATGGTAAAGACAGTAAAGCCAGTAAAAACATTGAGATGGGGGGTGGGGGTGGGGGCCCCTGGAGGCTGTTTGCTGTAGTGTTTTACTGCTTTAATGCTTATTGGTCCCTAAAATCATGTGTTTTTCGTGTAAATTTAACAACTTTTTTCTAGAAACAATGTTTTTTTTAAAAATGTTTTTCAAAAAATAAAAATGTTTTTCATCAAAAGAAAATGTTTTTCGAAAAAAAAACAAAATGTTTTTTCAAAAAAGACAATTTTTTTTCCTAAATAAAAGAATTTATTTAATGCATGAAAAATATAAATCTTATCCTTCGACATGAAAATTTAACTTTAACTTTAACTTTATCTCCAACTTTAAATTTAACTCTAGCTTTAACTTTAACTTTAACTCTAACTTTGGTAATGAAACAGCTTTTCTATAAATAAAATACCTCAGTTTGAAATAAAAATGTAAGACTATGTGTATACAACCTCTAACTAAACATACACATACACACATACACATATACACATGCATACACATACACATACACATATCTTTATATAGGGACTTGATATAGCATACGTTAAACAAGTCGAGTGCAAGTTTTGACTTGAATATCTCAGTTGTACAACATATGTATACCGTTGTGTATGACTAAGAGAGAACCACTTAAATTCTCTGGGTTAAGTTTCATATATATATATATATATATTTGTACAACATAGGGCTGTTGTTACATATATTTATGCAACATGGGGCTGTTGATAGAGCGTAAGTCTATGTATTATTAACTTATATCCTTTTGAAATTTCATTTAAAAGGGTAAAAACCACATTTTGGGGTTCGGCCCCCATCTCAATTGGTGTCCCTAGACACCTTTAAGTGTATTGAAACTATGTTATTCATATTCTACATCACTGAAGACGTATATAAACACACTAATATTATGGTGATAAGTACATGTTTACTAACTCGGCACCGCACCGACCCTGCACCGGTGCCGATACCGATAGCTCCAATGATTCATTTGTTCTATCTTACGAAACTTCTATTTTCTTCCTTCATCTTTTCTCTGTCTTGTACTCTGTAATTTTCTTCTTTTTTTCCAGCTGAGGACCCTCTCAAGGGTTCGTCGAACTCATTTTGGGGTTGCGACACCCCAAAAATTTGCGAAATCTTTGTCCTTCTGAAAACATATAATAACACACCAAAAATTGACTCAATATGCAACACTGACCAGAAGTCCTGTCTGACTCCCAATCACAAACCCGACCCAGCTCACGGTGTCGTCCAATATAGATTCTTCATTCTTCTTCTTTCTTCCTTCTCTCTTTCCTCTCCATCCATGCTCCTTCCTCCTTCTTCCTTCTTCATTCTTCCTTCCTCCTTCCTCATCTTCTTCTTCTTCTTTTCTTCTCTTCTTCTCTTCTTTTCTTCTTCTTCTATACTCCTCCTCCTTCTTTTTTCCAGTAACAAAGATGAGTCATCAAAAGGCTGAGCTTCAAAAGATGAGTCACTCAAGCTGAGGCATCAAAGGTTGAGGCATCAAAGACTGAGGCATCAAAGTTGAGGCTTAAATATCGAGTGTGTGTGTGTGTAAGTGGGTGAATGGGGAGTGCTAAGTGTCTATGGTGAGGTAAGTGTCTATTTGCTGGGATTTAAGTGTCATGGGGCTGTGGTATTGTGATGTAATAAGGTCATAGTGTGTGTAGTGTGTGTGTATGTGTGTATGTGTATATATATAATGTGTGTGCGATGTATGTATGTGTAGGTGTGAGCTAGGGTGGTGGGTGTATCAAGCGGGGTGTAGTTGTGGTATAAGTAGCCTAGGGGTATATGTGTTGTGTGTGTGAATGATGGTGTATTAAGATAGCCTAAGCGAGCGTGCGTGTGTATACGTATCCGTGTGTGTGTGTTTGTGTTGTGTGTGTGTGTGTGAATGTGGTGGTGGTGTGTGTGTGTGTGTAGTGTGCTGTGTGTGGGTGTGTGGTGTGTAGGTGTGAGGATAGGACAGTTACATACAGGAACTCAAGTTAGGGCAGGTATCTACATGACATCCTGCACCTTCAACAACCATGGTAGCCAGTTTGAAGAGAATATCTTAACTTGAAAGCCTTTAAAAACCAAAAAATATATATATATGAGCACCGCAGCACCGGTGCAAAAGACCTTAAGGAAAGCTCTGATCCACTCGGTAATGCCAGAAATCAACTCGGCATATCTCGAAACATAGAGGTAGACACCAAGTTCAACTCTTTAGCTCGAAAAATAACAAAGTTGAATACTTGCACTAGAAAAAGGGGGGTAGGGGTACTAACTCATGAAGAACCATCCTAAACAACTTCTATACATACCAATTGAATCCTCATACCTCAAAACATAGAGGTAGACACTAATATTAGGTGTATTCTATGCATGTAAGGGACATTTGTCATTGCAGAAGTGCTAGAAAAGGCGATTGCGGTACTAACTCCATAGAAGGAAGCATACCTAAACACTTTCTAATATACACCAATTCGACTCCACGCTACCTTATAACATAGAGCGTAGGCACTAATACAGAAGTGCTATTCTAGGATGTAGAAATTCCGTGTTAAACGCTAGAACCAGCTAGCCAGCTGAAACCCTCAAAAATGAATTCTTACACCAATATGAAAACATATATTAACACCTCCATTTGTCCTAATATGTGTGAGCCAGACAATCTCAATATCGAATCTGCACCGCAGTGACCAGCTTCCGGCTCGCAGGCATCCATATAGCTGACACCACATTAAAAAATTAACATAGCCGATTCTATTTCATTTATTACTCTTCTATACCACTCACCAAATTTCAGCTTTCTAAGCCATTTTTAGGTTTGTGGGGCGGGCCCCTCAACCCCCTTTGAACGTAGCGGCTTGAAACATGTGGGATGCCAAACAACCTGCTTGCAACATATAAGCAGACGTGCCAAGTTTGAAGAGATACGATGAACCTAAACACCTCTTTTGCCTAGAGAATGTCAATTTTGAGGTTCATTTCATTGCCCCAAAATGGACCCGGCTGGGGCCCCTGGCGGGACATATAAGCGTTTCGGGAAATAAACTCGGGAATCTTGATTTTTGAAGACATATCTACCCTGTTTGACACCCGTCAATAGATAGCGTTTTTGATGAGGGTAACGCCATCTACGAAAAACGCCAGTTGTGCGTATCTAAAAACGCAACGGCTGAAACGCCATGGTCGGCAAAAGGACGGAAATCGACTCGGCATACCTCAAAACCTACTAATCAACACCGAGCTCGGCTTCATAGCTCAAGAAACAAAAAAATGGTAGGACAAGCAGCGGGGGGGTAGGGTAATATCTTAATAACTAACCCTTGTTAGGAATGAAATCGATTTCCGTCGTAACAACCACAGGAAATCGATTCAGCCAGTACCGAATAATGTACTAATCGATACAAATAGTCGGAATGTCATTCCGGCACATCTACAGAATATCGCACTAGAAGGTTAAAAGGGAGGTGGGGGATTACTAACTCGTAGAAATACCAAACCACTAGCCACCTTCTAATGTACACCATACGAATCCTCCATCACCTATATAAACATAAAAGCTATAGATACACAACCAATCGAATAGTATTCTATGACGTAGGTATGCTCAGGCTAAAAGGCTAGAAAAGAGGATGGTAGGGTAATAACTCGTAAGAAGAACCAAACCTAGCACATTCTAATATACACCAATCAAAACTCCCGTACCCAATAACCTAGGGGTAACACTAAGACCAGAGGTATTCTACCACATAATAGCGGACGTGC
>JABUQX010110386.1:0-25000 GCA_015478945.1 Trachelipus rathkii | reverse complement strand
ATATATGGTGGTAAGCATATGCGTTAGTATATATTACATATTAATTGTTCAATGACTTTATTTGTTGCTATATATATATATATACATATATACATATATATATTGTTGTTATTGTTATTATATATATTATTATTATATATACATGTATTATTATTATATATATATAAATATAGCAAATAAAACAAAAAGTTGTTATGTTAAGAGTTATTAAGGCTATATATATATACATATATATAAACATTTATATATATATATATATATTATATATATAAATAAAGAGTAAGTTATATATATATATATATATATATATATTATATATATATGCTATATATATATATATATATATATATATATATATATATAATCTAACCTATATTAACAAATCCCTATACTAGAAAGTCTATTTTTGGTCCATAGAGATACCCTGTACTATTTTTTTGGGGTAACGAGTACTTTTATAAAAGGTCCCCTTAAATAGACTCTTCTCCTATATACATATATATATATATATATACATATATATATTATTATTATATATATAGCAGTTACATATATACATAAGGTTATTAAGTTATTATTGGTCAATATACAAGGGGCTGGTACAAGTTATGGTATACTGGCCTAAACATATACATACAGGTTAAGCAAGCAGCATAGCTGGAAAGAGCTACAGCAGCTGGATATATATATATATATATTATATTATGTTATATATATATATATGTATCTATATTATTTTTATATATATGATATACTATATTACATATGCCATATACAGTAATAATTTTAGTTACATTATGCCTATGTATGCATGTTATTATATATATATATATTATACATATACATATACATCATTTGGTTTCAAATACAAGTACAAGTACAAGTAAAAGTACAAGTACTCTAGAATTGCTCAAGTACAAAAGTACTCTAGAATTTGTTCAAGTACAAATAGAAGTACAAGTACATGGCATCAAGTACAAGTACAAGTACTTTATGAAAATTTGTATATATATATATATATATATAAAAGATATATGTTATACTATTATTAAGGTTGGTTATTACATATTATTAAGTTACTACAGTTAGTTATTGGTTAAGCTATACATATTGGCTATTGGCTATTGGTTATTAGTTATATTAGAGTTATTGAAAGAAAGATATTGTTATTGTTGTTGTTGTTGTTATATATATACATACATATATACATATATATAATTGTTATTTACATATACATATACATATATATACATATATTATTGATATTGTTGTTATGCTAAACAAGAAGATCATACATATATATATTATTACTATGCCATATTATATTATTGGCATATATATATATATATATATATTATCAACACCTTTTCTCCCCAAGACTGCAATGTGCGTAACATGCACCGGAAACAGAAAGGTAGTAGAAGTATATGAAGCAAGTCGAAAAGGAAGCTCAACCTTACCTCCCCTTTTATACCTCTTTGTGAGAACCGTCGCAGCTTCAATCAGAAAATCCATTCTAGAGCTTAATGGGACCGCAACGGACCCTCACTATGGCATCTCGTCAATGTGGGTTTCATTCCTTGGCCCAGGTGAGCTACAACCATACCCCCTCACAAAACTCCGCCATTCACTCCTATTATGCACATTTCTTCTTGCCTCTACCAAACTCACATTTCTCTCCTCCAGGCATTCCTTTACTGACTCAATCCACTTTTTCTTCGGTCTCCCAGCCGGTCGATTCCCACCACACTCACCACTATACATCCGTTTAACCAAACGACTATCTTCCATCTTTTCCACATGACCAAACCATCTCAACGTACTTTCATTTATTCTCTCATTAACCCCTTTCTTCACACCACACAACCCTCTAATACGTTCATTCCTCATTTTATCAATTCTTCTCACAAATAACACACCCCTAAGATTGTCCATCTGAACACATTGTAATTTAGATCAATACATCTTATTCCAGACCATAGTCTCACTACTATACATTAACACATGTAACAACATATCCTCATGTAAGACTCTAGTACACTCAAGACTTAGTCCATTAACATCAATTAACGATTTAATTGCACCAGCCACATTCCTGCCATTCATAACTTTCCTACTACACTCTGCATCATCCGCTCCCTTTTCATTCAACATTTATCTTAAATATTTAAACTCAGACACTTTTTGCAGCTGTTCACCATCTAACATAACTTCACACCGAGGACTGTCCTCACTCACAACCATAATCTTACTCTTATCTATGTTTACTTTCAAACCCCTCCTTTTACACACCCTGCCAAATCTCTCTACTAATCCTCTCAAACTCAAACTCTCTTCAGATTCGCCACACAAAACCAAATCATCCGCATATAATAGGTAGGGAACCCTCCACTCTCTTCCATTCTCCGTCATTCTAACACCATCCCCTGCCACTCCCACCTCTAATTCTTTCATAACCCCATCCATATACAAATTGAATAGCCAAGGAGACATAACACATCTCTGCTTCACTCCGCTATTGATATTAAACCAATCACTTTCGACTCTATTTATTCTTTCACACGCCTCACTATCCTCATACATACTTTTGATTCAAATTAGAAGTTTACCACCAACATCATTTATGACTAACACCTGCCATAGAGCTTCCCTATTAATCCTATCGTACGCCTGTTGCAAATCCATAAAACCTAAATACAATTTATTCTTCTCCCTCCCTATTTTCCCAATCATTTGTTTCAATGTAAAGATTTGATCCACACCTCTACCATTAAACGCACCTTGTTCTTCACCAATCAGTCTTTCAGTCACTCGACGCACTCTTTCGACCAAAATACCAGCATATATCTTCCCTACAACACTCAATAAACTATTTCCTATAATACCTACAGTTACCTTTATCCCACCTACCCTTATATAAGGGTATTATCACTGCTCAATAACTCGGAACTATACCCTCCATAAACGCTTCATCTGTTACACAACTTCCAAATTCAATCAATCACCATCTCTCCTATATATTTTTACTGGATTGACGACAAATTTTATTCTTCATTCTCATATTTAAAATCAACTTATCAAAATTGACAAGGGATACAAAATTTCGTCCTCTTATATTAATTTTACAAAAGAACTTGATTTCCTAAAAACATTATTTCTGAAGAATGGGTTCCCAAAATTTATAATTGACTCAACATTTCGAAAATTACTTTCAGCAAAATTTAAAAACAAATCTCAGGCTAAATTAACAACTAAAGGATATTTTGTATATGAGGTTGCCTTTTCTGGAAAATCAGTTACAAAATCGACGTAAAATTGAAGTGGTTTTAAAAACAAACTTTACTCAATCCTACCCTAGATTTAGATTGAGTGAAAACAAAAACTGGGAAATATTTAAATTTAAAGATACCCCCTTTACCTCCTATGCTCATGAGTAATATATCATTATGGTATCGGTGATACCTACATATGAAAGACAATACGAAGCCTTTTCATATGTGGCTGATGAACATAGAGTAATATTTCATTTACAAACTCTAGACCATTTTACATCATCCCTCCCCCTGGCCCAGCCATAAACTACCCTCTGAGTGAAAGCGGACCATATACATGATACAAATTTTGGAATATTAGCCCAATTGAGGAACCCGATCTTCAGTTGTTAGAATCCTTGTATATTTGGCATTTCAAACCGCCCTTAAATGAAAATTTAAGCTTTAACAGTCTTTTAATACTAAAGTGAGATTTTGCTTAAATCATGAACTCTTAACTACATAATATTGTAATCATTAATTTATCTATATGGTTTTATTTTATTTTAACTTTTAATTAGTTTTATATATTTTGTTTAAAATTTTATCATTATATTGTAAGTCTTGAAAATGGGCAGAAGGATTCTTATCCAAAGCTTTTGACCGGGTATGGCAAGCGTCACTGCTCTCCAAGCTCCTCCTTGGGTTTCCTTCTCTCTCTTTGTTACTTATTTCTAGTTTTCTTTCAAATCGCTCATCATCGGCTGTTGTTGATGAAGTAATTTCTTCTTCCTTTCTGTCATTAGGTGGTATTCCTGCGTGGTTCTGTCTTAGTTCCTACTTTATTCCTGCTTTTCATTAATGATCTTCTCACCTGCAAATATAACTCTATCCACTCATATGCCGATGACTCGATCCTTCATTCTTCAACTCATTTCAATTCTGCTCCTTCTTTTACTTCTAGAATTGCCTCTCTTTCTTAATCTTTCCGCTTCTATTCTCGCTGATCTGGATGGAAGGTGGGGTCGTCCGAACCTTGTGAAATTCAATTCTTTAAAACTCAGCGTCTACAAATCTCCCTCTCTAGGACACTTTCTAACATAACTATCTCTTTTGATGGTTCTCTCGTCTCTCCTGTTAACAATATAAACATCCTTGGCCTTAACATAAAAAAAAAACGTCTTGGAAACTTCACATCACAATGGTTGCTAAGTATTCCCAAAGAAACTGGAGTTCTTTTAGACTGCACTTTTTTTCCTCTTCCCAGTTGCCCAGCTATACAAGAGCTTCATCCAGCCTTGTATGGAGTGCTGCTCCCATATCTGGGGGGGGGGGCCTCTGGTTTCACCCGGCTTTTGGATAGGGTCGAGTCAGAGGCCAAAAGGCTTATAAACTGTTCTGTACTTTCCAGTTCACTTGAACCTCTATCTTTGTGGTGCTATGTTTGTGCTTTATCTCTTTTCTTTAGGTAGCGCAGTGGCAGGTGCTCGAGGGAGCTTATCACTCAAGTACCTCCAACTTTACGTCGCCATCGTAGCACTAGTGCTGTGGTCTTGCATGAGTTTTGGGTTGATAGGCGCCATCGTCACAAGAGCCAAATCAGTAAAACAAAATAGCTAGCAGAAAAGAAATATGATGTGCTGGATTGGTCGGGAAATCGCTTCTGATCTCAACCACCGGAAATGTGCACATCCTAAAAACAATGGTTCAATTCCTCTGACATCGACTAAGTCGATAGATTAAAAGATGAAATCAGACAGGCGTGGTTCACTTAAATAACTGTGAAACTTTGCCAAAAGATGATTGAATTAAGACCAAAATGTCTACAAAACGTTATCAAATCCAAAGGACACATGGCATAATACTAATATAAGGTAAATACCCATTTAACTAAGTTTTTTTTTGTGTGTAGAAAATGCAATTTTCAAAGGTGATCGGATAATTTTACCTGGCACTATATATATATATATATAGGCAGGCAGGCAAGTATATATGGCGATATATGTATATATTGGGTTCAGGATACCTGTGAAACCTTCCAGAAGAGCATATATATATATATATATATATATATATATATATATATATAAGATATATATATGTATATATATATATTATTATATATATATATAGTTATATATAAGGCGCGCTATGTTATTATATATTATATATGAGAATATTTATAAAGAAAGATATATATATTATATATATATATATATATACATAAGTTGTTGCTGATATATTATATGCTACATACATATATATACATATATATCAGCACATTAGGTAGGAGTGGTAGGCAGTCCTCAACCCAATATTTTAGTCTTTAATAAAATAATTCAGGGAAAAATAAAATAAATTATAAAAATTTTATATAAAAGTGTAAAAAGAAACTGATTTATAAAATAAATTTAAAGAAAATCAACAACTATTTTAGTAATAACAATTATAATAATTAAATTCATTTGGAAATTTTCCTTCCTACTCTGTTCCTAAGAGTAAATTGGAAAGCGGTGGGCGTACGGGTAGATCTTCATATTTCATATAAAATATATAGGAAAAAGCCAAGCGTCATACCTTGCTGTTGAGCGAAAAAATAAGCAAATTTCGCGAGTACGAAACTTTCGCTCACCCAGTGAAATCGTACGAAATAATTTGAAAAAAGATTTTGAATCTCTCTCTCTCTCTCTCTCTCTCTCTCTCTCTCTCTCTCTCTCTCTCTCTCTCTCTCTCTCTCTCTCTCTCTCTCTCTCTCTCTCTTTCTCATCTATCTATCTATCTATCTATCTATCTATCTATCTATCTATCTATCTATCTCTATCTATCTATCTATCTATCTATTTATCTATCTAACTATCTATCTATCTATCTATCAATGTACGATATTTTCACTTATGGTGGACAGAGTGAACATAAATGTTTACCATATATTTGCTGAGTTAAGTTTTGGAATAGAGGCAGTGAAGGTGTTGTGCTTTATTGAATTTTAATAATATGTAACATTTTTATTAATTAAGTGTTGTTTACTTTTATATAATTAAAATAATTATTTAAAAATTCTGGTAGGCCTATGTCAGGCTTTGAGTCAATCTTATGCATATAATACACATAAATAAACATAGCTTTATTCAAAAGGACGTGAAAAATTAAATTTTTCCTTCAAATAAATAAGGACGTATTGCAGTTAAAGAGTTTTCGTTATATATATATATATATATATATATATATATATATATATATATAGAATATATATATATATATATATATATATATATATATATACAGCATATATATATATATCAGGTTGGTTAAATATATATATTTATATATATATATATATTATTACAATATATATATTAATAAAGATAATAAATATAATCGAAAGAAAATTATTAATAACATTCAGTCGATTAATCGCTGTAGTAGGGCAACTATATTGGATGGCGGAAGTAAAACCGGAAGTAAACGATCGACCGCCCGAAACCGGAAGTAAAACCGGAAGTAAATTTCCTGCCTTTTATCGACGAAAAAAACCGCAGGTTTTTTTCGAAATAATAAAAATTAATTAAATTAATTAAATAAAATTAATTAATTAATTAATTAATTAATAAATTAATTAATTAATTAATAAAATAAATAAAAATAAATAAATAAATTAATAAATAAATAAAAATAAATAAATAAATAAATAAATAAAAAAAAAAAAAAAAAAAAAAAAAAAAAATATATATATATATATATATATATATATATATATATATATATATATATATATATATATATATATATATATATATATATATATATATATATTATAGCAGGGCATATATAGCAGCAGGTGAGCAATATATATATATATATATATATAGTATATATATATATAGTATACATAAATATATGTATAAATACATTGATATTGATATAGAGGAAATTCCATATTTACTATAACTTATAAGACCCCACAAGACTTGTACCGGCACCGCATTTTCACCGCACTGCACAGCACAACACAGCACCATTCCACCACACCGCACCGCACCAAAAGTAGCGCACCACCACACCTCACTTAGTAACGGATAGAGTTTGCTGCATGGTATTCTCTCAACCTGACACCCCCATAGGTTGACGTAACTCACCGTAGACGAGGCATGCGCCATGGCCCAAAAGGGGGCCTCCAGCCCCTGCACCAGATATTGACGTAGAAGCGGCTGAAACTTCTGGTATACACCCTTCGCTAAGGTACCCACATCATATATGGAGTTAAATAGCCGTACACATCCCCAAAGGGGGGGTCTCCAGCCCCCAAAACCTGAGATATTGACGTAGAAGGCTGAAACTTGGTATACCCTTCAAGTAAGTGTACCACATCATATATGTGAAAGTTAAATAGCCATACACCCTGTGGTTCCTCCAGCCCCCAACCTGAAATACACGGCGGCTGAAACTTGGTATACACCCTTCATATATACCCACATCATATATGGGTTAAATAACATTGCAGAGCATCCAAAAAGGGGGGTCCCCACCCCCCAAACCTGAAATTTCTGACGTAGACGATGAAAACTGGTATGCAATCTCATATAAGGTACTACATCATATATGTGTTAAATAGCATTGCATATCCAAAAAGGGGGTCCCCTAGCCCCCAAACCTGAAATATTAACATAGAACGACGAAACTTGGTATACATCTTTCTTATATGATGTATCATCGATGCAGAAAAAAATAAAAAAATAAATAAAAATAAAAATAAAAAATAAAAATAAAAATAAAAATAAATAAATTAAAAAAAAAAAAAACATTTTATTCTTTTAAGTTTATAACTTGAAAAATTTACGTTTTTATATAAATCAAACAACCCTAGAGCCTCCTGGAGCCTCTGGAGCCTCTGGAGCCTCTTTTTGAGCCTCTCTTTACCCTCCTTAACCTCCTCAGAACAGCTTCCCAGAGCCTCCCTGAGTCTCTAGAGCCTCTGAGCCTCTGGAGCCCTCTTGAGCTCTCTTTTTACTCCTCTCTCCTTCAGCCTCCTCAGCATCCCCCCACCTCACGCCCCACCCCATCTATGATCTATTGATTCATGTCATATTTTGTATACAACCCAAAACTTTCATTTATTTTGTTTTATATGTTTTAAACAGTTTGTTTTTACTAAAATTTACGCTTTTCATATTTATAAGTTGATAAATTTGTGTTTTTACATACCCTAAATCTATAAATCAGTAAACCTAACCACCTACCTCTCCCTCCTCCCTACCCCATTCCTGGATGTTTTACATTAACATAGCAATATTTAACAAAATTTTATCATAACATAGGCTGATTATTATACTGATCAATGAATATATGCTAGCGTAACAAAGTTTTCACATCAATAATGCTAACGTGTCATAATCAGAATATAAAATACAACGACAAACCTAACAAGTCCTACTCTGCATCTTTTTCAACATAACAAAGTTTTTTACATTAACATAATATTTAACAAAATATTATCATAACCTTGTCTAAATATCATACTGATCAATGAATATATGCTAACGTGACAAAGTTTTCACATCAATAAAGCAAACATAGCATCACCTGAACTATGAATATAACGTACACTCACAAACCTAACACATCTTAAACATGAATAAACAGTTAACATTAACAAAGTTCCGTACTTAACAACATCAGTAAAGTAACTAACATTGAGCGCAGAACGTAACCTGCTTACACTTTTTTAAACATATCGCTGATATTTTTACATTAGCATAGTAACATTTAACAAAAAATTATCACAACATTATGTAAGTATCATACTGTTCAATGAATATATGCTAACGTAACAAAGTTTTCACATCAATAAAGCAAACATAGTATCAACTGAACTACGAATATAATGTACAACGCCAGGCCTGACCTTATACATGTAACAAGAAGTCAACATCAAAGTTCCATTCTTAACAACAGGAAAGTAACTAACACTGCATACAGAACGTAACCTACTCACACTTTTTCCAACATATCGCTATTATTTTATATTAACAAAGTAACATTTAACAAAAAAATTATCATAACCTAACCTAATTATCATACTGACCAACGAAAATACGCTAACGCAGCAAAGATTTCACATCAATAAAGCTAACATATCATACCCTAACCTAAGAATATAATATACAGCGACAAAACCTAACATACCTTATGCATGAATAATTCGCTAACATTAACAAAGTTCCATACTTAACAACAGTAAAGTAACTACCGTAGCATACAAAAACGTAACCTGTTCACACGTTTTCAAACATATCTCTAACATATCATTACTATTTTCGCATTAACATGGTTATATTTACCATAATCGTACCTAATTATCATACTGATCAACGAATATATGCCAACGTAACAAAGTTTTGGTTTAACAAAGCTAACATATCATAGTCTGAAGCAAGAATATAACATACAACGAAAAACCTAACACAGCTTAAGCAAGAATAAACTGCTAATATTAACAAAGTTTCATACTTACCAACAGTAAAGTAACTAACAACGCATACAGAACGAACAGGCACGAAGCTGATGAGGTAAATATTCATTTAACAAATCAGTATAGCGATGTGTTTGTTTATTTTCTTTTTAATTTTTTCTCTAAAACTTTTTGTTTTTAAAAAACTTTTATTTATTTTTAATTTCATTTCTTTAAAACTTTTGTTTATTTTAATTTTATTTCTTTAAAACTTTTTGTTTTTTTTTTAAAAACTTTTAATTTTTAATTTTATTTCTTTAAAACTTTTTTGTTTTTACTAAAATTTTTACACTTCTCAAGTTTATAACGTAAAAAATTGTGTTTTTACATACCCTAAAAGCAGTAAATCAGTAAATCAGTAAAGCAGTAAATCAGTAAATCAGTAAATCAGTAAATCAAACTACCCTCCAGCCACCCTCCTACCCTTCCATGATCTATTGATCTATTGATCTATTGATTCAAGTCATATTTTGTATTAAAATTGTTATGTTTTACATACCCTAAAGCAATAAATCAGTAAATCAAACTGTCCTCTATACCCTCCTACCCTTCCATGATCTATTGATCTATTGATCTATCGATCTATTGATTCAAGTCATATTTTTTATTAAAATTGGTGTGTTTTACATACCCTAAAGCAGTAAATCAGTAAATCAGTAAATCAGTAAATCAGTAAATCAAACTACCATCCAGCCACCCTCCTACCCTTCCGATTGATCTATTGATCTATTGATCTATTGATCTATTGATCTATTGATCTATTGATTCAAGTCATATTTTGTATAACATAACACAAAAACTTTTATTTATTTTTGTTTTGTTTTCTTTAAAAACATTTTGTTTTTACTAAAAAATTTATTTTTTTATGTTTATAACTTAAAAATTTGCATTTTTACATACCCTAAAGCAGTAAATCAGTAAATCAGTTAATCAAACCACCCACTCTATCCTCCTACCCTTCCATGATCTATTGGTCTATTGATCTATTGATCTATTAATCTATTGATCTAATGATTCAAGTCATATTTTGTATAACATAATATAAAATAAATTCTTTGCTGTAGTTGTTGTTGTTGAAATGTCGCGTTTGTTGTTGCATTTGTTGCAGTTGTTGATGTTGTTGTTGTTGTTGTTGAAATGTTGTTGTTGTTGTTGTTGTTGTTGTTGTTGTTGTTGTTGTTGTTGTTGTTGTTGTTGTTGTTGTTGTTGTTGTTAAATATATCAAACGTTCAAGTTAAATGAAAATATACAACACTTTTTCAAACATATCTCTAAAATATTAATGTTAATTTTACATTAACATTGTAATATTGAAAACTAAACAAAAATATATCTCATCCTAACCTAACTGATATACAGCATTCATTCACAAGGTAACTAAAATTAGAAGTTTCAACTTACCAGCAGAAGTCGGCATAGCAATCTCAATCTTTACTATACACAACCGTAATAAAATATTATTATTATTATTATTATTATTATTATTATTATTATTATTATTATTATTATTATTATTATTATTATTATTATTATTATTATTATTATTATTATTATTATTATTATTATTATTATTGTTATTATTATTATTATTATTATTATTACTATTATTATTATTATTATTATTATTAACTCCACAGATCTCACAAAACCAATAACGCATGCGATCACTTTGCATGCAGGTCCACAACTAAACATTGGTTGGTAAATTGTTCTCTACCAGACACCTATACATTACGTATTACGCTCAAGGGTAACCAATCAGAGAACTGCATTTGCTAAGCCATCACGAACAGCCAATGAAATTCGAGATGAATGACTCATTAATCTTAATATCTTTTGACACATGTGAAGGGTAACGAGATTTATTACTTTGTAACCGATATCTTTTCACATGAGAAGGGTGGCGAGATTTATTACTTTGTTCCCCTAATCTTCGTACTTAACATCTGTTTTTATCTTAAACAGTTTTTGGCTATTATTATTATTATTATTATTATTATTATTATTATTACATTATTATTATTAATATTATTATTATTGTTGCTGCACTGGTTATTACGCGTTGCTATTGCCATTGGCTATTACTGGGCTGGGTTATTACTGTTATTGCTGGGCTATTGCGCCACAGGCTGTGCCAGCTGGGCTGCTGGGCTGGGCTGGCTGCTGGCCAGCTGGTTGGGCATTGGCTGGGCTGCTGGGCCCCCTGTAGCACAGCTTGTCGTCGGCACTGGCCAACGCGGGCAGCCGCACAATGCGCCAAGGCCCAACAGGCATGGCCAGCGGGCCGGGCCTGGCCATACACACAGTATCACAATACATGGCCGGGTCACAGCCGGTAGAATAATGGTCGGGCCGGTCATCACAAGGCCACATCGCAGCGGCGCACATACACACACATATATAGCGCCAGGTTTACAATACCTCACGCGCTTGGTTGGCATAGCAGCCTGGTGCAATCACGGCTAGCTGACCGCCAGTGGGCGCGAACACAGCGTACAAAACGTGGGCCTCTATCAGCGATTCTTTTTCGAACATAACAACAGGCAACGACTTTCACAATAAAAACGAGAGCAACGAGCAGCAACATGGGCCATAGCCAACATAATAGCAACATGTTATCATAGAACTAAGTTAGTATCGTACAACATCGACGCGTCGAGGCTTTGCGCCGACAAACTGTTAACATTGGTCAGTCTCCACATACCTTAACACAGTGCACCAACTTGCCATTAAAGCCCATGCTTCAGCATACTTCTGGGCCATACAACGCCAATTTACGACACAAAGTACATTTAACAAATATCATGCCTTTTCTAATTCATAGCATCAACGAACCGCAAACAACAAAGCTTAAACATGGTAATAGTTTCCTGAATGTCATCATAGTAATTGTAATAATTTCTACATTTTCTTAAAGGTAAATCAAAAATCACAGTAACTCCTTCTCACTATTTGATATTGATCTACGTAGCTGAGTATCACTTCGATGTAAACATAACGTCAAAAATAAGTTCTTGCAATAATAACCATCGAGCATGGTAATGTAACAAAGTTTCTACAGCAATACAACATGCCAGCACAGGCCCGAACCAGATCGCAACCACGCCTAACACATGGTAGTCAGTCACTATCGATGGCACGGCTTCGTGCATCTTGTACAGTATCACCATCTCACCTTTTTCGCACCCATGGGCTACCTCAACATCGACACGCAAGATAACCTCAGCCTAACACAGCACACCCACAGGCCGCTTTACACAATCCTCGTGGGTACATTTACCAAATCATCATACCTCGCCTAAGACAGTCCGTAATATAACAGCTTTAACCAAACATAGCAGGCCGGGCTACGGATATGTCCTGACAGGGTGCCCTGGCCAGCACAGCGTAGTGCCGCAATAGTTTAACATATATATATATATGTTATTATATATATTAAGGCGTATATATGCTTACGCGCACGCGCGCGTTGGCTGGCGTTAAGGGAGCGATATATGAGTTGGGTATATAAGTTATGCATCATATACATATACATATTGGCTAAGGTTATTGGGCTGTTACATGCTACATACATGGCTGGGCTGGGCTGGGCTGCTGTTGTTACAGCAGCGTGGCCTCCACGCCTTCGCGTCGACGATGGCGGCGATTTCAGCGACGCAGGGACGAAACCATCTCCTCTTCATACTTTTACAGGTCCTTCCTGCTGAATATCGCCATTAATAGTACACTGATTGGTCATTGCCGGCATCGCAAAAACGTGGGCGCCCTAGCCTGCCAATTTCGCCGCACCTACCGATGCTATATGGTTCGCGCAGATGCCGTTAGTTGCGGCTTAACATGCTGGTTACCATGCTTGGCAAAGCCCTTCACTGGCAGGTCATCAGGACCGACATATTACGATACGACTGCAGAGATGTGATGGGGGCACCATCTCCGGGCACAGCAGGTGGGTAAGTTACAGATTTAAGTGGGCCTCTGAAGGGGCGGCGGTAACAGCAGTGGCAACAGCCCTTCGTCAGTCCTTACTGTGCTTACACCTCCCTGGGGTACCTAAAAATGGGCCCGGCTGTGCCTCCCTACTGGACAAGCACCCCCTTCGTGGTACCCGAGATGGGTCTTCATGCATCTCTGGGGTGATCTCCGAGTAGTTGGGACTCATCGCTGAAAATTGATCGGTTATGTATAGCAAAGATTGAGCTTATGTTGATGAAGGGCTCATTCGTGAAAGCTTTTGTATAAACATGAAAGTAACCCTAATGTTAAGCCTGCCATGTAAGCCTAACTGAACATCTGTGTTTCATATAGCGTCAAACCTCGGTAAGTATGATAGTTAGGTTCTTTGTAGGGTGTAGACAAGTTGGTTACGTTTTGTGATGCCGTGGTAGTTACTTTTACCGATATTAATCAGTGTACTTTGATAATGTTGACTGTTTATTCATACGTAAGGTAAGTTTTGTAAAATATGAGAAGATGGTTTCGATCTACCAGTCGCCCCAACCAGAGACCGTAATCTTATCACTTACGCCATCACCTCATATGTTATATAACAGTACAAATATTTAAGACAATGATTACTTTATATATATATATATATAACATATATATATATATATATATATATATATATATATATATATATATATATATATATATATATATATATATATAATTATATATATATATATATATATATATATATATATATATATATATATATAAAGGGTTATACATATATACATATATAAATATATATTACGTTTTACTGTGATATTTTATTCAAAGAACTTCTTTTTATTTATGCTATGTCAGGACAAAATTTTGTTATTTTATGCTATGTTTGGTTAAAACTTTGTTGTGTTTGAAATTATTCGTTGGGGATTATGATATTTAGACGAGGATATGATGAATTTTTGTTATATTACGAAGTTGATGTAAAAAATTTGGTACGTTAGCAATATATTCGTTGTCTGTATGATGATTAGACTGGGTTATGCTAAATTTTTGTTAAATATTGCGATGTTAATGTAAAATTAACATAGATATGCTAGAGATATGCTTGGAAAAAGTGTGAATAGGTTACGTTCTTTGATGCATGTTAAGTACTTTACTGTTGTTAAGTGCAGAAAATTTTTGTTAAATGTTAGTAGTTTATTCGCCCGTATGGTGTGTTAGGTTTGTCGTTGTACATTAAATCTTAGTTCAGGTAATGTTATGTTAGCTTTTATTGTTAATAAAAACTTTGTTATGATACCATATATTCGATGGTTAGTATAAAGAACTTATTTTTATGTTATGTTAGCTTTATTAATGGAAAAACTTTGTTAATAGATCAATAGATCAAAAGGTCATGGTGGGAGGGTGGGGAGGGGTTGATGGTTTGATTTACTGATTTACTGATTTACTGCTTTAAAATCAGTAAACTATTACAATTTACTATGATATTTTATTCAAAAAACTTATTTTTTTATGTTATGTTTGGATAAAACTTTGTTATTTGTTTGCAGTTATTTGTTGGTCTGTATGATAATTAGACAAAGGTTTATGATAAATTGTTGTTAAATATTACTGTGTCACTAAAAATTAACGTTAATATGTTGAGATATGCTTTAAAAAGTATGAATAGGTTACGTTTGTAGAATGTTAGTTACTTTACTGGTATTAAGTGTGGAACTTTGTTAATGTTAACAGTTTATTAGAGCGTAAGTTGTGTTAGGTTTTGTCGTTGTACATTATTTTCTTAGTTCATATGATGCTATGTTAGCTTTATTAATGTGAAAACATTGTTATGTTAACATATATTCGTTGGTTAGTATATAAAGAACTCGTTTTTGTGCTATGTTTATCCGAAATGATACTCGAAATGCTACGTAATTCGATAGTGTTAATGTAAAATTAACATTGATATGTTAGAGATATGTTTGAAAAAGTGTGAATAGGTTACGTTTTGTACGAAGTGTTAGGTACTTTACTGTGATCAGTAAGTTAGTACGATGATTGCCAGGCTAATGTATTAAGTAAAGTGTCTATAATTATTGTGAGTGTGTGTGTATGTGTGTGTGTGTGTGTGTGTGTGTGTGTGTGTGTGTGTGTGTGTGTGTGTGTGTGTGTGTGTGTGTGTGTGTGTGTGTGTGTGTGTGTGTGTGGTATGTTAGGTTTGTTATGTTCATATACATATATAGTTGATATAATAATAATAATAATAATAATAATAATAATAATAATAATAATAATAATAATAATAATAATACACACACACACACACACACACACACACACACACACACACAATAATAATAATAATAATAATAATAATAATAATAATAATAATAATAATAATAATAATAATAATAATAATAATAATAATAATAATAATAATAATAATAATAATAATAAAACTACTGTTTAAGATAAAAACAGATGTTAAGTACGGACATAAGGGGAACAAAGTAATAAATCTCGCCACCCTTCTCATGTGTCAAAAGATATCGGGTACAAAGTAATAAATCTCGTTACCCTTCACATGTGTCAAAAGATTAATGAGTCATTCCTCGAATTTCATTGGCTGTTCGTGATGGCTTAGCAAATGCAGTTCTCTGATTGGTTATCCCTTGAGCGTAACAAGATTACGTAATGTATAGGTGTCTGGTAGAGAACAATTTACCAACCAATGTTTTAGTTGTGGACCTGCATGCAAAGTGATCGCATGCTTTATAGGTGTTGTGAGATCTATGTGGAATAATAATAATAATAATAATAATAATAATAATAATAATAATAATAATAATAATAATAATAATAATAATAATAATAATAATAATAATAATAATAATAATAATAATAATAATAATAATAATAATAATAATAATAATAATAATAATAATAATAATAACACACACACACACACACACACACACACACAATATTTTGTGCGGTTGTGTATAGTAAAAATTGAGATTGGTATGATGACTTCTGCTGGTAAGTTGAAACTTCTAATTTTAGTTACCTTGTTAATGAATGCTGTATGTCAGTTAGGTTAGGATGAGATATATTTTTGTTTAGTTTTCAATATTACAATGTTGTAAAATTAACATTAATATTTTAGAGATATGTTTGAAAAAGTGTTGTATATTTTCATTTAACTTGAACGTTTGATATATTTAACAACAACAGCAACAACAACAACAACAACAACAACAACAACAACAACAACAACAACAACAACAACAACAACAACAACAACAACAACAACAACAACAACAACAACATCAACAACTGCAACAAATGCAACAACAAACGCGACATTTCAACAACAACAACTACAGCAAAGAATTTATTTTATATTATGTTATACAAAATATGACTTGAATCATTAGATCAATAGATCAATAGATCAATAGATCAATAGATCAATAGATCATGGAAGGGTAGGAGGATAGAGTGGGTGGTTTGATTAACTGATTTACTGATTTACTGCTTTAGGGTATGTAAAAATGCAAATTTTTTAAGTTATAAACATAAAATGAAATAAATTTTAGTTAAAACAAAAATGTTTAAAGAAAAGAAAACAAAAATAAATAAAAGTTTTTGTGTTATGTTATACAAAATATGACTTGAATCAATAGATCAATAGATCAATAGATCAATAGATCAATAGATCAATAGATCAATAGATCATGGAAGGGTAGGAGGGTGGCTGGATGGTACTTTGATTTACTGATTTACTGATTTACTGATTTACTGATTTACTGATTTACTGATTTACTGATTTACTGCTTTAGGGTATGTAAAACACACCAATTTTAATAAAAAATATGACTTGAATCAATAGATCAATAGATCAATAGATCAATAGATCATGGAAGGGTAGGAGGGTATAGAGGACAGTTTGATTTACTGATTTACTGCTTTGAGGGTATGTAAAACATAACAATTTTAATACAAAATATGACTTGAATCAATAGATCAATAGATCAATAGATCATGGAAGGGTAGGAGGGTGGCTGGAGGGCAGTTTGATTTACTGATTTACTGATTTACTGCTTTACTGATTTACTGCTTTACTGATTTACTGATTTACTGCTTTAGGGTATGTAAAACACACCAATTTTTTACGTTATAAACTTGAGAAGTGTAAAAATTTTAGTAAAAACAAAAAACTTTTAAAGAAATAAAATTAAAAATTAAAAGTTTTTTAAAAAAAACAAAAAGTTTTAAGGAAATAAAATTAAAAATAAACAAAAGTTTTTAAAAACAAAAAGTTTTAAAGAAATGAAATTAAAAATAAATAAAAGTTTTTTAAAAAGAAAATAAACAAACACATCGCTATACTGATTTGTTAAATGAATATTTACCTCATCAGCTTCGTACCTGTTCGTTCTGTATGCGTTGTTAGTTACTTTACTGTTGGTAAGTATGAAACTTTGTTAATATTAGCAGTTTATTCTTGCTTAAGCTGTGTTAGGTTTTTCGTTGTATGTTATATTCTTGCTTCAGACTATGATATGTTAGCTTTGTTAAACCAAAACTTTGTTACGTTGGCGTATATTCGTTGATCAGTATGATAATTAGGTACGATAATGGTAAATATAACCATGTTAATGCGAAAATAGTAATGATATGTTAGAGATATGTTTGAAAACGTATGAACAGGTTACGTTTGTGTATGCTGCGGTAGTTACTTTACTGTTGTTAAGTATGGAACTTTGTTATTGTTATGAATTATCTATGCAAAATGTATGTTATTAGGGTTTTTGTCGCTGTATATTATATTCTTAGGGTTAGGGTATGATATGTTAGCTTTATTGATGTGAAATTCCTTTGCTGCATTGGTTATGCATTCGTTGGTCAGTATGAGGGATAATTAGGTTAGGGTTATGATAAATTTCTTTGTTAAATGTTACTTGTTAATATAAAAATAATAGCGATATGTTGGAAAAAAGTGTGAGTAGGTTACGTTCTGTATGCAGTGTTAGTTACTTTCCTGTTGTTAAGAATGGAACTTTGTTAATGTTGACTGCTTATTCATGTATAAGGTATGTTAGGCCTGGCGTTGTACATTATATTCGTAGTTCAGTTGATACTATGTTTGCTTTATTGATGTGAAAACTTTGTTACGTTAGCATATATTCATTGAACAGTATGATACTTACATAATGTTGTGATAATTTTTTGTTAAATGTTACTATGCTAATGTAAAAATATCAGCGATATGTTTAAAAAAGTGTAAGCAGGTTACGTTCTGCGCTCAATGTTAGTTACTTTACTGATGTAAAGTACGGAACTTTAAAAGCACGTTAACTTTATTCATGTTTAAGATGTGTTAGGTTTGTGAGTGTACGTTATATTCATAGTTCAGGTGATGCTATGTTTGCTTTATTGATGTGAAAACTTTGTCACGTTAGCATATATTCATTGATCAGTATGATATTTAGACAAGGTTATGATAATATTTTGTTAAATATTACTATGTTAATGTAAAATATCCATGATATGTTTGAAAAAGGTCTGAGTAGGACTTGTTAGGTTTGTCGTTGTACATTATACTCTTAGTTCTGATTATGACACGTTAGCATTATTGATGTGAAAACTTTCTTACGCTAGCATATATTCATTGATCAGTATAATAATCAGCCTATGTTATGATAAAATTTTGTTAAATATTGCTATGTTAATGTAAAACATCCAGGAATGGGGTAGGGAGGAGGGAGAGGTAGGTGGTTAGGTTTACTGATTTATAGATTTAGGGTATGTAAAAACACAAATTTATCAACTTATAAATATGAAAAGCGTAAATTTTAGTAAAAACAAACTGTTTAAAACATATAAAACAAAAATAAATGAAAGTTTTGTGTTATGTTATACAAAATATGACATGAATCAATAGATCATAGATGGGGAGGGGCGTGAGGTGGGGGATGCTGAGGAGGCTGGGGAGGGTAAAGAGGCTCAAGAGGCTCCAGAGGCTCAAGAGGCTCCAGAGACTCAGGAGGCTCTAGAGGCTGTTCTGAGGAGGCTGGGGAGGGTAAAGAGGCTCAAGAGGCTCCAGAGGCTCCAGAGGTTCAGGAGGCTCTAGAGGTTGTTTGATTTATATAAAAAACGTGAATTTTTTCAAGTTATAAACTTAAAAAGAATAAAATTTTTTTATTTTTTTTAATTTTTTTTATTTTTTTTTCTGCATCGATGATACATTATAAGAAAGATGTATACCAAGTTTCGTCGTTCTATGTTAATATTTCAGGTTTGGGGGCTGGGGACCCCCCTTTTGGATATGCAATGCTATTTAACCCATATATGATGTGAGTACCTTATATGAAGATTGCATACCGAGTTTCATCGTCCTACGTCGATATTTCAGGTTTGGGGGGCTTTTGGATATGCAATGCTATTTAACCCATATATGATGTGGGTACCTTATATGAAGGGTGTATACCAAGTTTCAGCCTTCTACGTCAATATCTCAGGTTTTGGGGGCTGGAGACCCCCCCTTTGGGGTGTACGGTTATTTAACTCCATATATGATGTGGGTACCTTATATGAAGGGTGTATACCAAGTTTCAGCCTTCTACGTCAATATCTCAGGTTTGGGGGCTGGAGACCCCCCCCTTTGGGTGCATGGCCACGTAACCTCGTCTACGACGAGGTTACGTCACCCCCTATGGGGGTGTCAAGTTTGAGAGAGATACCATGCAGCAAACTCTATCCGTTACTAAGTGAGGTGCGGTGCGGTGCGGTGCGGTGCGGTGCGGAGCGGAATGGTGCTGTGTTGTGCTGTGCGGTGTGGTGCGGTGCGGTACAAGTCTTGTGGGGTCTTATACGGTTATAATATATATATATATATATTTTTTAATTTTATATTATATATTACATATACATATATATATTGGCTTGCTGTATGAGCGAGCAAAGAGTTGAAATATTATATATTATAAATTTACATATATATATTGTTGGTTGTTATATATATATATATATATATATATATATATATATATATATATATATATATATATATATATATTATTTTTTTTTTTAATTTTTTAATTTTTTTTTTTTTTTTTTATTTATTTATTTATTTATTATTTTTATTTATTTATTAATTTATTATTTATTTTTATTTATTTTTATTAATTAATTAATTAATTAATTAATTAATTAATTAATTAATTAATTTTATTTAATTAATTTAATTAATTTTTATTATTTCGAAAAAAACCTGCGGTTTTTTTCGTCGATAAAAGGCAGGAAATTTACTTCCGGTTTTACTTCCGGTTTCGGGCGGTCGATCGTTTACTTCCGGTTTTACTTCCGGCCTCAATATGAATCCTCTATATATATATATATATATATATATATATATATATATATATATATATATATATATATATATATATATATATATATATATATATATATATATATATATTATGTTATCGATATACATAAAAATATATAAAAATAAATATATATAGTTTTTATATATATAAGGTTATAAGGCTATATATATATTAAGTTTTGGTTCTACATATATATATATATATATATATATATTATTATTTATAAAGTGAAAGTAGTTATATATATATATATATATATATATATATATATATATATATATTTATATAATGTTTTTGGGGTGCTTTCTAAGCAACTTCTATACGCCACTGATATATATATATATATTCATATTTATTTTTAGCTATTTATATATTATTAGTTATATGTATATATATATATATATATATATATATATATATATATATATATATATATATATATATATATATATATATATATATATATATATATATATATATATATATATATATTAGAGATGTACTGATACCAGAAAAGTCTATTTTTTTAGGTGCCGATACTGATACTTTAATTAATATAATAAATACACAGTAATAAGATAGAACATTTGTGTACTGCTAGGCAACTCAGGATTGTATTCCCTGTACAACCAATACTTAGTCATTTATTTCATATTTGGTTGTGCCCAAGTATATTTATTTTATATATTAAAATAGTATCTTAAAGGAATAATAAATGTAAATATAATATTAATAACTTTTTTATGTTTGTGTTTATTCAAAAAATATTCCATTTTCATTTTCCAGTAAGTATTAACAAAGTTTAGCTACTAGCTTTTATGTTTTAACATGATTACAATTTACAAGATTCTTTAACTAGCTACAGTATAAAGAATAAAAATAATGAAAGAAGAGACCTCAATTAATCAGCTGAAAAGACAAAATAAAAAACGCTATTATTCAAACATAACATAATAATAATAATTTACTCCTTTAAGATGTAATAATAATAATATACTCCTTTATTCCTACTTTTCATTAATGATCTTCTCACCTGCAGATCTAACTCTATTCACTTATATGCCGATGACTCGACCCTTCATTATTCAACTCATTTCAATTCTGTTCCTTCTTTTACTTCTAGAATTGCCTCTCGTCTTAATCTTTCCGATTCTATTCTCGCTGATCTGGATAGATTTTCAGGGTGAGGTCGTCTGAACCTTGTGAAATTTAATTCTTTAAAAACTCAGCTTCTACAAATCTCCCTCTCTAAGACACCTCCCAACTTTTCTATCTTTTTTGACGGTTCTCTCGTCTCTCCTGTTGACAATATAAACATCCTTGGCCTTAACATAAACAAAAAAATGTCTTGGAAGCCTCACATCACAACGGTTGCTAGGGCGGCCTCAAAGAAACTGTGAGTTCTTTTTAGACTGCGAGACTTATTTCTTCTTCTCAGTTGCTCTAGCTATACTAGGGCCTCATCCGCCCTTGTATGGAGTACTGCTCTCATATCTGGGGGGCGGCTTTTGGATAGGGTCGAGTCAAAGACCAAAAGGCTTATAAACTGTTCTATACATTCCAGTTCCTTTGACCCCCTATCTTTACGGCGTGATGTTGATGCTTTATCTCTTTTCTATAGGTACTGCAGCGGCAGGTGCTCGAGGGAGCTTATCACTCGCATACCTCCACCTTTACGTCGCCCTCGTAGAACTAGGGGTGCTGTATCTGCACATGAGTTTTGTGTTGATGTAGGTAACTCCAGGCTAGTTCGCTGAAGTGCTTCCTTCTTTCCTGCCACATCTGTTCTGTGGAATTCTCTTCCATCTTCTGTGTTTCCTGCTGAATTTAATCTCCCCCTCTTCAAAGCCGTCGTCTGTGCTCATCTGCGTAATTTACTAATTTACTTTAGTTGTTGACTTCTGAGGCGTGTAAAACACCCCCCTTGAATATTACTCTGCCCGTGAGTGGTGGTGGCAACTGTAAAAAAAAAAAAAAAAATAATTTAAAAAAAAATCAAAAAAAAATCATTCAATACTCAAATTTAAAAATTCTCAAATTGTGATGCAAAAACATTAAGCTTTCACTAGTATCTGACCAGAGCTTGTTCCTTTTTGGGGTGTTTACATTCCCACCTACAGTAAAAATACGCTCGCTCTCGACTGATGAGGGAAGGGCTGATAAATATTTGCTTGCAAGCACTGATAATAATGGAAACCTTGGCCCATTTTCATGCCACTACATGAAAGGATTCTATTATATAAGCAGCATCTACATGTTTTTGTAGAGCCTCATCTCCTCTTTCACAGATTGCAAGTTTGAATAATCTTTGCTCTTTGATTGTCTCTTCAGTTTTTTCGATGAGGTTCCTTGGTGTGATTCTCTTGAAGGTGAATGAGATGTCAATGCAATTTCGGCCATGAACTTATCAAAGTCTAACATATACAAATCATCTTCATCTTCAGTAGGTTTACTTGCTGAAAAGCTACCATCGTAACTATAAGTGTTGTTGCCAGGGGTTGTTGATAAGGCAGCTTCCACTTCTGTGAATCTTTTCTTGTCGATTGAGCAAGTCTTCTCGGTTATGCCATATTTAAATATATTCTTAGAAGTGGTTCACCGTCGGAGATGCCAGTCTTATGGGGTTTCAGCTAGCTTAAGAAATTCCTTATTAGAACATTTTATATATCGAAACTAGGTTTATTACACAATGTAACAACAAAAATGATTTTTTGTTTCTTCTGATTTCTTTTTTTGTTTTTTATGCAGTTTCCAAATATGTTTTTAGTTTTTATCTAGCATCGACCGTTTTTATGTTACGACGGCATTAAGTAATTATTGGGATCTCCTCATTGTGTAGGGTCGTTTCCGGCATAGCGCTGAGTGAAAACTCAGGTTGCCATTAATGTGTTTTATGTGGATTGCATGATTAGAACTTATATATATATATATATATATATATATATATAGCAGCAAGAGTAGTATATATATATATATATATATATATATATATATATATGTTAATTTATGGGTATATATATATATATATATATATATATATACCATTGTTTAACTGCATTCTAGTGCAATGATATAATTGAAGGTGAGGTACCAAACTTAAATATCTTTTATAATTTTCAGAATATTAGTAATAATATAATAAACATTTATAAAATTGCAAGTAGACAGTGTAAAACGTTGGCAGATTCATTTTGTTATGTGTGTGGATATTATGTTAGTTCTAAGCACATTTCCACCAAAATTGTGAAGGGAACCAAGTATTGGATAGCGTACAAGCTCTATTTTGGTATGCCTATTGGTGACTAAGATAAGCACTGGGCACCTCATTATATGTGGAAGTTGTAAAACAACCCTAGAAGGATGGCTAAGAGGAACAAGAAAAGCAATGCCTTTGTCTATTCCCAGAATATGGCGAGAGCCAACGAATCACTATGATGACTGCTACTTCTGCATGGTCGATATTATTACAAAATCTAGAAAAAAAGGTAAAGAAGGCAAATCTCTTCCATACCTATATTATTCCCCTCATCCAGAGCCTCCCAGTTCGAAATGAAACTCATTCCTTATACCTCCTCACCACCCCTTCAGTAAAATTGTTTTTTGACAAAGTCCATGACATATAACAGAAGAAATGTATGTTTCACAAATATATGTAGCAGCTATCACATATATATATATGAGGTATGTATATATATAGTATAGTTAAGAAGATATATATATAGTGGTTATATATATATAAGGTTGTTAAGGTTAATATATATAGATATATATATATATATATATATATATATATATATATATATATATAAATATATATGAAGTTTTAAGACGAAAACGCGAAGTTGCTCTAATAATGATAAATGCGAAAACGGTTAAACACCCAAACAAAATTGAAACGAAGTACAATG